>JANVCQ010000003.1:3309673-3332075 GCA_025531925.1 Erythroxylum plowmanianum | reverse complement strand
TCCTAGCATAAATTTAAATGAATAAAAATAATCATTCATGTGTGATCCATATTATACATAATATTAATGGTATGTACATACTTGTTTGTTCAGAGTAGGTAATGATGGCAGAGGTGCAATATCAATAAGAATGTTACTTAGTGATTCATCCAGAATTGAATCCTGCAAAGTAAAACTCAATAATTGATTACTGAATGCCTATTGATTACTGCAAAGTAAGTTTCCTCCTTTTTCTTATTTTTTGTGTGAAAAAATGAATCTTGCATGTTTCCTTGCTTTTAGTGTGAGTTTGGATCAGGGTTTTGGTTTTGTTTTTTTAATTGTGCGGGTTGCTTGCGATCCTCCTGTTTTATGTTTTTAAGAACAAAGATTAATCCTTTTTTGGACTCTTGATTATAGCATTTAATTTCTTCAACTTAGAAGTTAGAACTGTTAATACCGTTAGGCTTTGTTTGGTTGGCATAGATTCTTGCTCGAGAAAGTAATCTTTTTCCTAAAATTTATATTATCACGTTTAGTTCATTTTTTTGAGTAATGAGAAAAGTAAAAAACTTTCTCAATATGGGGAAAGTAGTAGCACTTTACTTAGATTCTAAATCCCAACACTCCCTTAGTATTTAAATTATTTTCTCAGGAATTTAATCTAAAAAATACACTAGCCAATTTAACCATTCCTTCTCTCTCAACTATACGACAACTCTTTTATAAAACCCTACCTCCTCTTCAACAAATGTTACGAATACCGTATCGGATTTAGTACCGAATTGGGTTCTGGTACGGTACTGTACCGATATCGATTAATACCGAGTACCATTTCGGGTAATTTTTTAAATTTATGAAATAGTTGCTAAATTTTTTTTAAATTACAAAATAATCCATTGTCATATTATACAGTTATACTGTATGTTTTTATCCTTGTCTCCAAAAATCATAATAATAAATAATAATCACAAATTTAATTTAATTTTTAATTTAATAATTATTAATAAATATAATTAAATTTAAAATATTTTTTAAAATATATAAATTTTAAATAAATTTTGATTTAACGTTTAAAAATATATAAAATAAATATTAGTTTATAAATAATAATTTTTAAAAATAAATATTTTATTAATACTTTATTAATAAATATTATATAAAATATTTAAATAAATTTAAATAAAATAATTTATTTTTATGTTTTATTTAATTTATAATTATTATTAGTAATAAAAATATTTATTATTATTTTAAAAACAAAAATTAAAAATTTACAACAATTATAAAAGTTGAAATAAATAAAATAACTAATTAAAAAACTATGAAAAAATGGGGGAAGGAGAGGTAAGAGGGGGGAGGGAAATTTTGAAATTTTTTGAAAATTTTATTAAAAAATTCCCCTGTTTTTTAAATTTTTTTATATCGGTCGATATTTGATCGATATTTTAAATACCTATCGATACTAGCCGGTACTAATCGAAATATGTCGATACCAACTGGTATTTAAACTTGGTACAACCTACCCTTTATTTTGCATCGATTTTGGTCCGGTACGTATCAATATTCATAATACTGTCTTTAGCTATTCTTATTATTCTCTCGTTAGTAGGATTTTGAATATTTTTGCTCATAAGTTTCAATCGACAATCTTCAGGTTCATATTTTTTTCTTATTTAACGATTTCAATTTTTATTCCGTTTGTAGGAATATAATTGGAAACACAAGTCAAAAGTAAGTTGCATTCTATGAAATACTGTTGCATACCAAATACTATAATAAGAATCCACCCAACTTTCCTATTAGAATTTTTATAAGTATCCAAACATATGAATATCTTTACTATTACATAGATTTATTTTCCAATAAACCATATTATAAATTCACTTTACTTTCTCGCCAACCAAATGGGGCCTTAGTGTAGAGAAGATTCCTAGTATACCTGTTTACTATTTTGCTTCTGGGTCTCTGTTCGTGGGCGTAAATGTGTCGCTTTATGCATTTTAGGCTTGGTTCAGTTGACGACACTAGTTCTTACACACCAAAGATTTTATCTTGTGAATGAATTGTGCATTTTTTGTGGCACATCTATATAGACTTCTTAGATTTGTTCTTGTCCTTCTCTTTTCTGTTTTTTTTTTGCTTTTGTGGGTTTTTTCTTTCACTTTTGTACTTGTTCCAGATCTTCATTGCAATTATGTGTTCAAAGACTGTTCCTTTTATCGATTTCACCTCTTAAATTTGCATTGTTTCGATCGCGTTGTATTTTATTTTGGTGGGTTTGATTTGATTTTTAAAGATCTAAAGTTATGTATATGGGTCTATATTGTACGGGTCTTCCTCTTTCGTTTGTTGCATTGCACAGTGAGGTTATGTAGGTTCTGGGATTCGGGTTGTTGTTTCCTATTGAATTTCATTTTATTTTTTTCAGGCATTTTAAAAGTTGCAATTTTTGTGTTCTGGGAAAGGAAAGTTACAATCTTTATCAGGCCTATGAAGGTCGCCTTCTAGTTCTCTACTTCAGATTTTTGGTGTTTTTACTCATGAAAATCTCAAGTAAATGCTTCATTTAATCGACTATTGGCTACATTCTCTTAAATATATTTTTAACTGAAATTATTATTTGGCTTTCAGCATTTATGAGATGATAAGGCATCCAAATACCGAATTAGATTATAGGCTTTATTTAGTTTCAAGTATTGATATTTGTTGGTAGGATAAGTTTACCCTATCAGGATAAGTTACATATCTACTCTTCTTCTCTCAACGGTGGCATCTCTTCTCTCGACAATGGCATCTCTTCTCTCGACGGGATGCTACAGTGGGACATTGGTCACTAACGACACTATCATTCACTTCCATTAGGTTTCCCACAATCATCGATCTAGGTATGTGTTTACTTATTCCCCAGCTGCTCTTTGTGATCCTTTAAGTGGGAATAAAATTACCGATGGATCCCAACCGTGTGTGGAGGTAAGGGTGGCAACTCCTATCTACCTTGTATTTACTTTTGGTATTTCAGTTCCAAGCAATTATCTTTTGATATTTATAGTTTGTTAAATTATCTTTCCCATATCATCTGTGTGGTAGGTAGCTCGTGGTTTAGATTTTTGTTGAGGTTACATCAAGGGCCAGTTACATTCTTCTTTTTTCTCGTTAGTTCTAAATATTTCCCTTGACTATCTTCTGCAAATATGGACTGAGTGTTTTGATTTATTAAACTAGATAGCGAGGGAACGTTGTATAGGATGTTATTTCTGGTATTACTTTAATTAATCACATATTCGCTATCTCAACTAGCTTGTTCGAGCCCCCTAACAAGTCTGCTGTTGTAAAAAAAAAACATAAGTATTTTCCTATTGCTTCACGTACTACCACGCTCATTTTGTCGTACGCGACTTCTTTTATAAGGCAAGGCTTTTATTTTTTTGGTTATAACGTGCTTTTTTTAAAGTAATAATTTTATTTACTTATTTTTTTTAAACGTGATCATGTGCGCTCAGCGCATATTATTCATATCCAAAGATAAAACGTCATATAGAAAAAGTGGAGGGCATACCCCCCATTCAAGACCAGACATAGAATCGGCTGCCCTAGCGATCGTATGAGCAACCTGATTCGCTGATCTCTTAACAAAAGCAGTGGAAATAAATTGATGCTCGCTAAGAAGAGCTTTATAATCCTCGATAATCATCGAAAAATAGGAAGGAAAGTTTTGTGTGGAGGCCAAGAAGTGGGTAATTATTTGACAATCCGTTTCCACACAGATAGGAACAAAAGAGAGGCTTTTGATCCAGCTTAGAGCTTCCCTGAAACATAACGCTTCACCTATTTGAGGATCTCTCCACCCCAGTAGAATCATTAGTTTGCCTGCACAGTTTAGTCCTTTGCAATTCCGAATCACCATACCTAAACCATAAAAACCAGAAGGTAGAAGCGCCACATCGACATTACATTTAAATTGATTCGGTTGCGGAGCTTGCCATTTGGATAGATTTATGGTTTGAATTGGTGCTGATGTGTTGATTTTCCTGTGTTGAGTAGTCGTCCAATCTAACAATGTTGTTGTGGCTCTACGAAAAATGGAGGAGGGGTCCTGATTTTTCTGCTGCCATATAACTTCGTTTCGATAGGTCCATAAACTCCATAAAAGCATACAAGTTTGCTCCTGTTGTGCTGTTGTACTACGAAGCATAATAGAGGCAAGCCAATGGGTGAATGTTATCGTAGGAGATAAGTTCCAATTCACATTAAAAAGACGCCAAACAGCAACAACAAAATCACAATTGAGAAATAAATGATGTTCAGTCTCTGGAGCTCTAGCACATATTGGGCAAGAGGCAATGATGTCTATATGTCTTCGTTGTAAATTGGCTCTACAAGGGAGTGCATTTCTCAAAAGGCGCCATATAAACAATTTAACTTTACCTGGAATGTGAAGTTTCCAAATCTTCTCCCATGGGAAGCCTGTTACTCTAAATTCAACATTCACATTCTCCATACCCAGCCGATAGCCTTCTTTGACTTTATACTCACCTTGATTATTAAGAGTCCACATCCAATCATCCTTAGGCCTTGAAAAACTAAGTGGGATCTGTAAGATCAACTCTGCATCTCGTTGATTAAAGACTTGTCTGATGCGGGCTTCATTCCATCGATTTTCCTGAATGAGGTCAGCTACATATTCAACTTGGTCCGTATAAGCTGACTGTATAAATGGATCCCCATCATCCATTAACCAGGGGTCATGCCAAATACAAATAGCTTGCCCATCATCGACCCTTCTTCGACAGCCTTGAAGCAGTAGTGATTTGGCCTGATAGATACTTCGCCAGATTTGGCTTGGGTTATTACCCAATTCTGCTGAAAAAAATATGTCGTAGGAAAGTACCTAGCTTTGAGAATTGTTGCTGCCGGTGAGGTCGGATATTTAAGTAACCTCCATCCTTGCTCTGCCAAAAGAGCAAGATTAAATTGCCTCAAATCTCGATAACCCAGACCCCCATAAATTTTTGGTAAGGTAAGCTTCGTAAACCTTTGCTTTCTCTTCCTCCATTATGCCAGAAAAAATCGTTCATCAAGGTCTCCAACTCTTTACAAGTATCTAGTGGGAGTAAAAAAAGAGACATAAGATAATTTGGCATAGCCTGTGCAACCGTCCTCGACAATATATCTTTCCCAGCTTTGGATAACACCTGTGCTTTCCATCCTTGCAGCCTCTTTGTAAGCTTTTCTACCACATAATGAAAGACATGTCTTTTTCCCCTTCCAATGACAGATGGCATACCCAAGTAAGTATTAAGCCCTGCAGTCTCCACAACCCCCAATGCTTGGCAGATCAATTCCTTCATTATCGGTGTAGTATTAGGAGTAAAAGATATGCCTGATTTGAGAAGGTTGATTTGTTGACCCGATGCGTTCTCATAAATTCGCAAGATAGTTTTCAATTGTATCGCCTCTTCCACTGTAGCTCTAGTAAAAAAGATAGCATCATCCGCAAAGAACATATGAGACACTGGAGTAGCCCCTTTGGCAACTATAATCCCATGAATGTGGCCCTGTGCCTGTGATTTTTGCAAAGTCGCAGATAATCCTTCCGTGCAAATAATAAACAAATAAGGGGACAGCGGATCGCCTTGTCGCAATCCTTGATTAGGTATCAAAGGCCCGTATTCTTCGTTACCACGCACAAAATAATAAGAGACCGATGTTACTATGTTCATAGTGTTGGAGACCCATATTTCATGAAATCCCAGCTTCAGCATGATCAGCCACAAGTACTCCCACTCAATTCGATCATAAGCCTTGTTCATATCTATTTTTAATGCCAGTGAGCCCACCTTGCCTTGAGTTGTCCTCTTGATAGAGTGAAACAACTCATACACCACAATAATATTGTCAGTAATTAATCGATTAGGAATAAAAGCACTTTGAGTATCTGAAATAATTTGAGGTAACACCTGCTTCAATTAGTTGGCGATTACCTTACAGACAATACGATCGGTAACATTACTCAAAGATATAGGTCATAAATCCGCAATAGTCTCTGGTGCTTTTTTCTTCGGTATAAGGATAATGTTGGTTTTGTTCAGCCCAGGCATAGGAGCATCACCATTCAAGTTTCGAAGGCATTCCTGACTCACATCTTTCCCAACTAAACCCCAGTATGTCTGAAAAAAACCTAGGTTAAAGCCGTCAGGCCCCGGCGACTTGTCAGGATGCATTGAGAACAAGACTTGACGCACTTCCTCTTCAATATAGGGGGCCACTAATAGGTCATTGTGCATATGAGTTACCTTGCAATTCACATTACTTAAAATCGGGCTTATATCTCCACGCGAAGAGGTGAAAAGTTGATGAAAATAATCCAGAAGCAAGCTCGGTAATCCTGAATCCCAATCGATCCATTCCCCATTAGTGTTTTTAAGCTTGGAAATGAAATTTTTCTGACGTTTTTGAGAAGCCATAAGATGAAAGAACTTCGTATTTACATCACCCTTTGCTAGCCAATGTTGCTTAGACCTCTGTTTCCAGTACAGTTCTTGTTGTAGTAGAAGCTCATTATATTGTTTTTCGGCAGCACATAAGAACTTCATGTTGACTATCGATTGGCGACGCAAAAAGGCCATCTGCTGTTTAATTTTGTGAAGCTTACGGTGAAACTCGTTTTTATGCGATTTCGCCCAAATTTGTAGGTCTTGAGAGCAGATACGAAGTTTGTCTTGGAGAGAAGCAATTGAGCGTTGTGACCATCCCTTGCTGATTCACTGTCGACACTTGTCTTCTACAGTCCACGCATTCTCAAACCGAAAGCGTCGTTGTACAAACCTCTTCACTCGAACACCCAACGAAAGGAAAATGGGTAAGTGGTCAGATGAGTTGGTCTGAAGAACCGAGATTCGTGCCATCGAGAACAATGAAGACCATGCTATCATGCCGACTGCCCTATCCAACCTCTCTCTCTCCATTTTCGACTCATGCCTCTGATTTTCCCAGGTAAACAGTGAGCCCTCAACCCCCAAATCATACAAATGGCAATCCATTAGCGCCTGTCGAAAGCCCTCCATCAGTACTCGAGGATGGGTAGTGGTGCCCTGTTTCTCGGAGGGGAACATGATATCGTTAAAGTCCTCGAGGACACACCATGGTAACGCTAACTTGGGTTGCATTTGTCGCAGTAAATCCCAGCCCTTCCACCTGTTATGACGTTCTGGAAACCCATAGAAGCCAGTCAAACGCCACCGCTTAAGACCTTCAATACAGACCATGACATCAATATGATTTGGAGAGTAACTGATCAATTGGGCCATGTCCTTATGCCTCCACGATAGAGCTAAGCCTCCTTTGGTTCCACTTGGGTCCACCGTAAACATACCTATAAAGCCTAACCTTATTTGAATTGGTAACATTATGTCCTTGGTTATTTTAGTTTCCATGAGAAAAATAAAATTGAGTCTCTTTTCGGACACTATGTCCTGTAAAGCTCGAACTATACGGGGGTTCCCAAGCCCCCGACAGTTCCAACTTAAAGTACTCATGGATTGCGGTGGGCTTTGGAAACAAAGACTACCAAACTCAAGTTTTTTGGCCTATGTTCGAGAGTACTTGGGATAAATTCTTCCTCCATGTTAAGAGGGTCAGGCACCGTTGCTTCTTGAACACATCTGTGCTTAGGATCAACTAGCGTGATTGTGTTTATTGTTGCACATGGAAAGATTGCACCATTTGCGGGATTTGACAGTTTCGCATGCGCTGGCTGGATCGTTTCATTATGACTCCGTGATTCACTAATGATCTAATTGGCAGATATAGTTCGAATCCCCTGATTGTCGACGGCCTTGGTGTGCTCCCCTCCATCAGTAGTTATCACCGAATTGTGGTCAGAGATCACCGGAGCAACGTTGGAATTATCTGGAGGATCCGCCGTCATATCATTTTTCTATTTGAGCCAGCGAGCTCCAACCTAGTTTGGTTTCCTAGATTCCGCTTTCAGCCATGGTCCATACGTAAACTTTCTCGGGGGATTCGTGGGTGTTCATACAAAAGGTGACAAAATCGATCAATGTGTCCAACAATGCCACAGAAATAGCAAAACGTATTCAGTCTTTCATATTTAAAATCTAAACAGATTTTTTCCCCTTGTGGCCGCTTCACAAAGAGTTTTCGTTTGAGAGGTTTGTGGATATCGATTGTCACCCGGATTCTCATGAAGTCTCGCCAAATATGCGAGAAGTTTCGTGGGTCTGATTCTATAAAATCTCCGATATAATTTCCAGCATCCATTGCGAATCTTTCAGACATAAAGCCATTCGGTATATTATGAACTTGAACCCATAATGCTAATCTTACCAGCTCGATTTGTCTAGGATTCTCTTTAGGTTGTGATTGATGTAGCAGAAGGGGGAGTTGCTGATAATTCCATGGGCCATCCCGCAGCACTCTTTCCATATCCAGTTGATGGAAGAACTGGAAAATATAGACATTATTCCCAAGTTCTTTAATCAGCATTCTTTTAACTGGATGCCAGATACTTGCTATAATCTGTTTAAAAATAGGGAAGTTGATCATCTTCTCTGTTACCAATCTCCCAATGACACAGTATTGCCATTCCGTTCCTGTGGGTCCCTGCTCTCTATTTGCTGGGTCGTCAGCGTATTCCAGTATACCTTCGTCCTCTTCAACATTCAGACGATGATATATCTCATGCACCAGTTTATCCTCGTCAGATTCTGTAGCCATAAGATGGAATAGAAACTAGGTTATGCAAAAGGAAGCAGTATACCGGGGGTGAGGTATGGAGATGAAAGAAACGCTTGTTATCTAAAACAAGAGGAAGAAAGTCTCGACATAAACACATTTTCCAAGTCTACCATTAGATTACTCAGTTTTTGAAGATAATGAATGTCGATGGATCATGAGTAAAAGCTTGGAATGCTAACTTCTTACTATTTATTTACTTATTTACTCTTTAACCTACATCACTCTTTTATTGTCGCATCTACATGTGGGTCTACTAGAAACAGCTTTTCTACTATATAGGAGTAAGACTACGTACTATCAGACCTCGTTTCATTGCGAAACTTCAGACTGAGTTTGATAATGATAATATAATACATCAAATCGTTGGCCAACAAGAAAGTTGCAACCTTTTCTTGTTTGCTGAAAATTGCTTGTGGGACCATGCATGTACATAAGGAAAGGATGAACAGAATAAACAATGAAAGGTCACAAAAGGCAAGTGGATTTAAGAAAATCAAAGACCAAAGGCATGGTTTAGATGTTTACGTTAGGAGATAAATCTCCCTAGTCTACATTTCTTTATCCAATGAGCAATGATTTGATTAATGGAGACAAATGGGAACCCCAATTGAGAAATTAGTTGTTATAGAAGCCTACGGCAAAACACACCCAGTAATCAAATCAACTACTTCGAAGCTATAAACCAAGAACCCACTTCGCAGGTTCGTCAATTTTCAGAACAAAAAACCGCAAATAATAAAATTTTGATTAAAATCTGTAATCAATCTAAAAGAATCAAAACCTTAGAACCAATTCTCAATGTTTCAACATGATTTAGGCTCTGATACTACTTATTGGGGAAAACTCTAAATCCTAAATTCCACAATCATATCAAATCATCATTAATAGAAATTGAAATCAGAAGCAGAAGCAGAAGCATAAGCATAAGCGTACTGAATCCACTGTTAAATGAATTCTCTTGAATTATGTGGTTTAATCTTACAAATTGATACAGAATGTAAGGAATTCTTTTATGATGATTGGGATAGCAAAAAAAAAAAAAACGTTCTATACAATTTGGGGACCATAACCCTTTTATATCTAATAAGTTTCCTTTATTTCTAATTTGGCTCATCATTAAATTAGAAATTATATATTAAGTATCTACACATATGACCCCATACTTTATATATTTATCATTTAAGCCCATATTAATTTTAACCAAATTAGATCACTTTTATATTTGGGCTAAGTCTTTTATGATAGATACAACATACAATTATTATTAATTTTAATATATACGTAATAAGTCCATATATCCTAACAGTTTTAGATTCTTAAGACTTGCTAAAGCACTTTGAAACAGTCCAAGGTTGCCAGAAGGTCCCTATTCGATGAAATTCATTTCTCCTGCTGTTAGTCAAAATTTTGTACTATTGCAATGGTTGAAAGGTCCAAGTTGATAGAAAACCGAGTCGGGATTCAATCCAAACCGCAGCAGAATAATCACGAAATTTTTTCGTGACTTTTGATCTCCCAAAAATCAAGATTTATTTAATTTTATAAAATGATTAACACGAATCATCATAAAGCGGAAATTTAATTCGTATCTTATTTCGAAACTTTATCTTCATCTTATTGTATCCCTCGAACCGTTTCTAAAATCGATCCATCTCAACCACCGTAGCTGCATAAGTGTTCAGTCTCTAACAGTGTCCACAGAACAGGTTAAGAAAACTCTGTAAACTCTTATAGAGAGGGTTAAGCATGAAGTGTTAGCTGTATAGAACTCAAGTTTATTTATAATAAGCTTTAGACGTTTTAGTAATTTAATTGAAATTAAATATTAATTTCAATTAAATTTTAATTAGAATTACAAATAATTCTAATTAAATACTAATTATGCCCAAATAAGATTCAATATCTTATATTGATCCTTATTTATTAAATATCTCATATTTAATCATAAAGTTTCTCAAATTTTACAATCAAATTCAACTTGATTAAATTAACTTTACTCTCTCCAACTCATTTTATATGTGAGACCTATTAGGTTCCCAAATTATTGGCAATGATTATAAATTATAATTCTAATTCATAATTAGAATTAGGCAAATTAAAACTCCTTTTAATCTATCTTTAATTCTCCAATTAAAAAATTTATAATCATAGATCAAGATTGGCATCTACCAACGCATCATGACCATCCAAATATTTAGGAATGTCAAAGTGGTTTTGACTAACCTTTCCGTGCATGATTTAATCGTATAATTCAATCCTTTCATCAACCAATGTTTCAATTAGACATAGAGCATGAAATTAATGCTTATTTTATTTTGAGTCCAATATTAGTTCTCCGTCATTAACTATTAATTCAAATGTTTTAAAAATCAGACCAGACATCAAACCGATTGAAGGAAAGGTTTAAGGTTTAGAGGTTTAACTAATAGTGAGCCGCTATAAAACCGGTGTATAATAAATAAGAAGTAAAACTTATAAGAATAAATAAAAATAAAATATTTTATTGAAATAAAAATACACCAATGCTATTATTATACAATGAATTAATAATAAATAAATATAAGTCTAATATAAAAATTAACATAATAATAAAAATCAAAACCAAAAATTGATACGAAATAGAGTTCTAAATATTATAGAAATTAATATAAAATAGAATTCTAAATATTACAAAAATTGATATAAAATAAAGTTCTAAATGTTACAAAAATTGATATGAAATAGAGTTCTAAATATTACAAAACTTATCACTACTATAAATTGATATGAAATAGAGTTCTAAATATTACAAAAATTGATATGAAATAAAGTTCTAAATATTACCTATCAAATTGTATTAAATAAACTTTTTGATTAATAAATATTTTTTAAAATATAATTATTTTTTTTTCAAAAGTACCATTGAAGATGATCTTCTCTTTTGCAAAAAGCCTTACCACTGGTTGCGTACGGCGGGGTTTCATTATCATTGTATTTATCAATTCATATCTCTCACATGTGGCCTGTTATTTGTTAATTGCTGTAATTATTGCATTGATTTAATTTGTTTGGCAAGTAAGGAAATAAAACATTTGAAGTTTTACTCTTAATTTTATTTTCGTAGGTAGACTTACGAAAATGAAAATATAATGAAATAAAGAAATGTGTGAAACATGAATGTACAAATATCTGTGTCGAAAAATATAAAAATATTTTTAAAAAAATTAAATAATATCAACAAAATTCAAAAATTTTAATAACCAATTCACAATTATTAAATATGGGTAGAATAAATATATAAACAAACCCAACAATGAAACTACAAATAAAAATATCTTTCTTGAGTTATAAAAATCATATTTCAAATATGTAGTTAAAAGACCAAAGTATATTTCAGCACTCGAAATAAGGCTGTTATGCCAAATGAAAAATGAGATGTTACTAAGAGTGTTATAGCATTATAACCTCTTGATAACATACTAATATGTGAAGCTTGAGTGTAATAGAAACCTGTTAAATTAGAGTTTAATAACAATTAGTTATTTTTAGGAATTTAGGAATCCAGAGTGAAGATAATAAATTGTAATATCTTGCATCAAAAAGTTGTGGAAGGTTGGAAATAATACACATATCTCTAGCTCACAAATTATGCAAAAAAAACTTTTAGATGAATGATTTCAAGAGCCACATAAATTCACTAACGTAGTTTGTAGATGGGTTGGGTCATTATCAAGGCTTTAAAAACTGGATCGGACCGTCCGGTCCTACCGAGAAAGGCTTAAACCAGTCGGTTCTTATACATAGAGGTTATTAGGTGAAACTGAACCGGACCACTGACCAGTTCAAGCCTTTTTCGGTCGGATTGGACAGTCCGGTTCAGTTTTTAAAACCTTAATTAATTCAATTAATGATGTTTATAAACTATTTATAAAATATCATTTCACCTTAGCCAAGGATTTCTTGAATCAATATTAATGAAGAACAACGGAACATACTCCCTAATTGTTTTAGGGTGATGAATCCTATCTTGATCATTCAACTATCTCCATATAGTTTATGCTACATCTAATGACTACCGATTAAATGACCTCTGATAAAATAGATCATAAGTAGTATCAAAACATAACAATCCCCGTATAAGATAACTTTGATGACCTCAAGTAAAAGGATCATTTATACAATCATCACAATAAGAATTTCATAAACATACAAGTAATGTTCTAAATGGACTTCTCATATCGAGTCTGTTCAGTGAATTTGTTCTCTAGCAAACACCTACATGTTTGTTTAAGTATCTCTATACTTTAGCCTATGAGATCTACTACTTCCTTCATAAGGAAAAAAACAAGACATTTGCTAGTCTTTTTTCATTCTATTAATGTCCAATCTTGATAGAACAATGACTAGGAATATTTAGGAATATTGCATAAATGCAATATGAATCTCATAATTATAATCTCATTATAATTTCTTTTGTAATGTATAATTATTCCAGGGACTTTATCATATACATCTAAACATGTACAAGATAAATAATTCTTTTTAAATAATTCGTTACTAAACTGCAACCAAAGCGATTGGCTGTAGGGCATAAACCAACAATCTCTCACTTACACTAAGCCAATCGTTTAAGTATCTTATATAATATCAACATATGACGATTGTTCTACTATAGTAATGAGTGAATTCTACATGATTCTCTATAGTGAGCACTTGCTTAAGTCTTACAACTCGGATCTTAATTATCATCATAATTAAGAACATTTGCCTAAAAACATTCTTGGATCTTTGATGAGACATTAGCTCCTTATGCATGCCCAATAGCTCTAATGTTTTGCAGTGCATTACTATCTTGAACAATGCAAAAAAACTCTATCAATTTCACTAAAGAACTTATTGATCCAATTTGTAGCACCCCACTCCTGCAAGACTCGAACCCGACATCGATGGATGATATCCGAGTCCGTGCCTCGCAAGGATGGCGGGCTAGATCACTCAATCAATCAAAAACTCAGTATAAATTCTTTTTTATTTTTTTGATACCACAATCACAAACATAGTATGCGGAAATCAATCATTAAATAGGGCCTGTTACAAATACAAAACACTTTAGACATAATGTCTTTACATTACAATGTAAACACATTTGTACAAGAATTTCTGAATATACAAATTTATACAAAAATAGGAAAAATACAAATGCAGACGCCAACTGATCCCAATCTCTAACTTTTACTTTCATGCCATAGGTATACTCTCGTTTGTCTAACAGGGTACTCTTCAAGCCTGAAAAAATACGTTGCAATTTTTATGAGTTTTGCGAACTCAATGAGTGAACCATCATTGATGATTTCACCAGATATTATACACATATCACATATGTCATATATATTCATTCATATCATATTAATATTCCTGATATTTCACATAACATGGGATATCATATGATCACACTGTTCAATATAGCAAACAACTCATATCAATTTATCACCCATTTCAGCTTTGCAAATCATTTAAAGAAATTCAGTCTTATAATGCTATATGTATGACTCATATTCGTTCTTATTGTTGCGACCGAGTGCCTATCACATACTTATACAAATACTGGCCTATAGGTCTCAGTCATAACAAAATCATGGAGCATAACTCTACGTGCAGAATCAGAAATCACGGATCAAAACTCTACGTGAAAGTACTTCAAACTGGCTACTCAAGTCACAACGCCTTTATCTGAGCATACATTTTATGAAATGCATCAAATACTGATTATGCCATATTAGACAATCACATATAATATTCAATCAGAAACTCATAATCATCGGACCTAAGTTCAGTATTCAACTTTTGTTGAGAATTCACACATCATATAGGATTTCACGTCAAATCAGAACACTTCCAATACATGCCCAACTATTAAACTCTTCGGACTTTAAGTCCGGAATTCAAAAACAAATCACAAGTAGTTCAATAATATTGGGAGTTTAAACAAATCAAATCAAATCAAATCAATCCTAGGAAATCATCTAGGTTGACTCACAGTACGCTCCAAAATGCTATTGTCTGGATGGTCTGGTAATGTCCGACTGGCGTCCGATGTGCTCCTCTATAACATACACAACACATTTACACATATCACATTTTTGCACAAATATATAAGTATTCATTAATGCACATCTACTTGTATTAAATGTGTATAATACATGTTCAATGACAATTTCAGGGTACTTTATTGAGATCCTTATCAAAAATCACTCAGATGTCAAAGCCCTCATTAATACCATCTGTACTTATAATTTGGACCGATAAAAAGCAATGTAAAACCAATTACACAACTTCATTGACCACTTCAAATTTTCTTCCAAGTCACACTTTCAGGTCTACTATTAACATTTAATTAGAAAGCAAAACTGATGTAATTTGGTCATACTCTCTTCTAGGAAAGTATTCCTCTATGTCTTATCTTTCCATTTACATAAAAATCACTCAATTTGGTTCAGTCATTTGGAAGATATGCCTCAAACATTATCGGGTTATTCGGATTCAAAAATAGTGTACTGTTCACAATTTCCATCAAGAAATTCAATATCTTAAAGAGAATCAAAATTAGAATTCTCAAGACAATTTGTGGGCCTATATCTCTAGGTTATTCCAATTAAAAAATCATCTCATTTGGAATCCTAAAGATGAAGATATCATCAAAATATTGAGGGGTGTTCAGTAAAACAACACCAGTTCATACCACTCCAACAAATTCTCTCACTTTCGTTCAATCAATCTTTTCCAAATCAAGTCATAATACCACCAATTTTTGTGGAGAGGTATAAAAATGTTTTAATAATCCAGTGATTTAAGAATCAAGTCATTTGGAGGTCTAGAGAAGAAGTTATGGTCAAAAGAAGTAAGACTGTTCAATAAAAGACAAAATCCCAAATGCACGATCGTGCATTTGCACGACGGTGCAAATTTCTCTTCACCTCCAAAGTCGTTGTCGTGCTTTTGCATGAGTTTGTTTTTTGGCTAACCCTCAAAGTCACCCTCATGCTTTTGTATGACGATGCTTTTGGCCTAAAGTCTTAAAAGTCATCGTCGTGCTTTTGCACGACGGTGCTTTTCCACTTCTTCTTCTTCACCGACATCCCAACTTCTAAATTTCATAACTTTTGATCTTGAACTCAAAATTTACAAACTTTATATCAATGGAAAGATAAAAGAAATATCTACAACTTTTATAAAGACAATTTTATTAAAATCTCTCTAGATCAGTACAGAAAAATTACAGAAATTTTAGATTGAAAATCTAACTCTCCACTGTTCATTCTCAGAAAATTTCCATACTTCATTCTCAATCACTATTCTTCCTCTCAACCTTCATTTTTACACTCATTCCTATCTTAGACCATCATTTTACAATTACTTTTCAACTCAAACACCACTTTTTTGATCATCTCTAAGAAACTCATCCACTCACGTATACACATGCATATATATAAACATGTACAGTGAAAAATAGAGCATGACAGCATATCACCTTTTTCATACTACAATTTTCTATACTAATCCCATACACCATTTCATTTCTATTTCAAACTCCAAAAATCATTTCTACATCACCTGATCACTAATAATCCATCAAATACTAAATAACACTATATCCATATTTTCCATCCCATTTTCACAGTAGCCATGTATATACACGAAAATTTCATGTTCATGCAGATGACAGTAATTTATCAAATTTATTTCATAAATCTATAACTCTAAAGGATTTATTCAATACTTACTTGTTAAAAACTCCAAGATCTTCAACTATCCCAAAACGCTAAACTCCATGCAGTTCACATACACCACTGTATAAAAGACCAGCTTCGGTTTTTTACTTAAGGAAAAAGAACAAACAACAAAGTGGAAATGGTGTGGGAAAAAGAAGAGCAAAGCTAACTTTTGAAAGGTATTTGATGAAAGACTTTGTGTTTTGGAAGGAAATTCGAAGGAGGTGGCTACGAAACAATACTTAAACATATAACTTATCCCCTTTTCACTCTCAGACAAAAATACCAAAGCCATTTAACTAAATCAGTGACACTTGTCACTTTTATAAAGTCTAAGCTTAACCAAGTTCCTTTTGAACTAATTACTTCAACTATCACCTTTACAATCCAATTATCTCCAATATTCTTTTGATTCTCCCCTTTTTCTCTATTTTCCATAATACTCTATAAATTCTGAAATAAATCCTAAATTCACTAAAATTCACAAATATAATAATTTCACTAATCAATAAAATTTCCAATATAAATAAATTCTAAATTCTCAAAATTTCTAAAAAATTACAACTCAGTCCAATTATACCCGGAATTATTCATGAATGCATATACAATTATTTTCATATGCAGAAAAATTTACTATTTACGTGTATGTGTATGTCATATTATGCATGAGTATGGAAATGTCTTTCTAAACTCTGATTAATCCCTCATATTTACTATTCTAACTTTCCCACAAGTAATAGGATGTTACACAATTAATCATTTCCACTAAATGAAAAATGTATTATGGCTCAATTAACAACCATTGCTACATTGGAACCTTTCCAATCCTAAATGATATTGTTCTAAGTAAATAAACCTTAATTAAGATTTACATCTAAAGTTATATCCTTATCATCTTGAACTCAAATATCAACTCATACATACAGTAATGAATATCTTTAATATTTCACAAGTATCTGATATTTTAAATACTAAACATCTTTAGTACATTCTCTATGCACTTCGACTTAGAAAAAGTTAACAACGTCCAATCTATCTCTATAAATCTTATTCTCATAATTAAGCTGTTACCTTTTCACATCCAACTATAATTGTTCTTGAACAGTTATGTGTTCAATAATTAAAAGTTAGAAATGTTGTTCTCTATGAGGAATATGTCTCTACATGCTCCTACTGAAGAGGACAACTATACTCCCATTAACCTTCTTATAGAAGTGAGAAATTCACATTCATTTCCAAAACAATCTCTTTGAATTCATCGTGAAAATGAATCTTTCAATATCTTTTAGCCTTTCGACTATACATCAAATATATCATTAAAGGCATTAGTTCCAATTAGATATATAGTCATAAGATTTGAACCTTTCAAATTCCTTCTTACTCCTACTACTTATCTTGAGAACCATTCTCCTATAAGCATATATTGAATCAAATAATTTGTTCAATGGGTCTGTAAGATTATATCCAACTTTTTGGATATCTCATAACCTTTTATTATCCAATTTAGTTATAAACTAAATGGATAATGTATGCTTCAACCAAGCATCACTTTCTAGAATTATTATCTTTGACTCTTTCAAAGACCTAGCATCTCATATCTAATATGAAATCTAGCTACTTGATTCAACTGGAACTATAGAAAGTAAGTTATTTTACTAGGCATCGCTATAGAAGAAATAATATTGCATCTTACAATATCGTATATTGTATGTTACTCCTTACATAAATCTATACCCTTATGGAATTTTTGTTACGAAGGTATTTACTAGAGAATCTCATTCCCTATAGATAGCCGAAAATATAAAACTAGCCACAAGGATCTCATTGATGTGCTTCAACATTTTCAATGCTTAATTTCTACTTAGATATAAAAGTTTGAACTTTTTTAACATTTTAAATCATCTCTTCATTTAATACATATGACTATATCATATAAAGTCATTAGTAATATAATAAAATATAATATTATCCTTTTAAGAATTGTTATTCCATCCAATACATCACATATATAAAATTTAACAATTCAATATTATCATCATCCTTTCACCGAAGGTTGATGTGGTTATTCTTCAACTTTACAAGTTTCACAAGTTTCATACGATTCATAATCAAAAGGATACACATATCCTTGTATGTAACTTTATGATTCTTGTTTTATTGACTAACCAATATGACATAAAAAGATTGTTTCGGTTATCTAACCTTTTATTCTTGCAATTTATATTAAGCATAAGTCTCTTTTAATCCAACACATACAAACTCTTTGTATAATATTGGATCAACTACTTTTACTTAACAATATATTTCTAACCATGCATTGCACATTACAATAATATTGAATCCAAATTTAGTATCAAATACTCATATGTATGAATTAGGAATATATATATGATCTTTATCATATCACATATAGGCAAGAAAAAAAATCATGCAATAATTTTCTCCTAATAACAACTATCATCATATTGTTGCTAAGCTTTTAGTTGTAGTCCACTATTATATTTTTAGTAGGTTAAATAAAGTGGAACAATTTTATCAAGGTACTATACCTTTTAGCTCTACTCAATGCTACCTCTTGTATCTTGCTATCATGGCTTTGACATACATCTTACATGTTATCATCAAAGTTTATGAGACATTTGTCAACTTAAAATGTCAATACATTTTTGTCATCTATATGATTTTGACATATCTCTAAAACTTTGTCATCGAATCCTCAACAGTGATTATAACACAATAACATAATGGACATACAATTTTCTATCCAACTTTCAAGAACTCTTTTTAAACATATCCTATGTCCAAGAACTTGGGTTCACTAACTTAGTATCAACTATACTAAATAAGGTAAATTCTACTAAGAACAAAATATAAATGTAAGGAAAAACAAGTAATCAATTATATGCCATGACTAATAAATAATATTAGGACTTTAATCATGCATTTGGTTACTCCCACTATTTTATTTGAAATAATAACACTCACTACTGTTCGGAAAGATTACTCTAATCTCTCTAGTAGGCTAGGATCTCGTTCAAATATAGTTGACCTTGAGTTTACTCAACAAACCAATTAGACTTAAATTAGGTAGATAACAACTTTATCAATCACATTTCATGTGACTCATAGATCCATTAGATGACAACTCTTGCCAAACATATCTTATAAGTCATTCCTAACCCTACCTCTAAATTCTTGTGATCATGAGTTTGCTCATCCAAATCACACAAATTTAGTTATGTAAAACTTACTTTTATAAGATTAAACATATTCGAGTTAAAGAGACCTTGAGTTTACTCAACAAACCTTGTAACAAACAGAACTCTAGTTTATTCTTATAACAATGGAAGGCAACAATCACGTTCTTAACGTGTACTTAATATTTTAATGAGAGATTTTAATTTCATTCGTCTCATCAAACGCAAATTGCATGTAAAATATCACACATATAAAATACACAATTTATCATGCATCCAATATATATATCAACCATATAAATAAAGTATGCAATATATGCACTCATAATCAAATTATATGCATAAAATATCAAAGCTTCGTATGATTCTAGTTATTGATCTTCATAATCTAAAATAACATTTCTAACTCATTGAAAAAATTAAATGAGACTAAAACCATTGATTCCTAAATAAATTAAATTCCTATTCTAAATAGAAATTTAATTTGATTTGAAAACAATTTTCAAATTCAATTGGAAACTATTTCCAATTTTTCTTGACTCCTTTAATAATAATTTAATTGAAAACAATTTTCAATAGATTATTCTTCTTACTTATTATAATTTAGAAAATTTTCTTTTTCAAAATTATATAAGTAATATATTCTAATCCAATTAAAAGACTATTTCTAATCTCATTATAAATTACTATTTCTAATCTGTTTTTCTTTAATTAGAAAATTATTTTCAAAATTACATAAAATATTTTTATATTTAATTAAGAAAATTATTATTTATTATTTATTTAAAGATTTATTTCTTGACTAATTAGCAAACCTTTATTTAATAATTTAGAAAATTATTTTTAAAAAATTAAAGAAAGTTCTTTTTTTGATAAATAAATGAAAATACTTTTCATTTCTTTGGTTTTGACATTAAATATTATGTGGTTCACCAGATTCGCAAAATGATTGGGATTGCTGTGGCAGTAAAGCGGAAGCTGCTGCCAAGAGATGTTTTGACACTATCACTAGCAAAGTTTTCGAGATTTGTCTCACCCCTTGCTCCCTCTGAAGTTTTGATCTTAAGGGGAAATAGTTTCTCAATTAAAAAGAAACCTCGAAAAGAAATGCAGCCTGAAATGCAGAGAATTGTTGAATCAGAGGAGATTCTCAAAGAAGTCCATGAATTTTACTTTGACAGAATGTTACCTGAAGTTTCTAAATTTCTGGACCCTCGTGGGTCGCCTTGGAAGGAATGGGTAGAGACATTGGATCAGAACACAGGCATTCCAGATGAACAACTTGCTGAAGTTAGAAGTGCCTGGAAAGTATGGAAGGAAAAATCTGACATGACAATCAGGAATGCTTTAGTCCTGAAGCAATGATGCAAGGAATGTGATCTAATTGTCCTCAAATTTATTTGTTTTTCCAAAGAGTAACAGCTCATGCATTTATCTAATGTGGAAATTTCCTTAAACCAGATGTAATTTTCATTCATCAGTCCCAGAAATACTTGTTCCTTTCATAATACGAGCTATTGCTCCATTTTTATTGGGATGATGGGGTTCAAAACATGCATTACACTTACCTAAATCAGTAAAGGGCATATTTACGAAACTGGATCCTGATGATGTTTCTTGTAGATTGGAGTTGTTGTGCCTTGACAACTGCAAACTGTGTCATAAATGCAGAAGATGGAAGATTTTATCGCTTCATGTACCAAAGAAGTAACCATGTGAGAGACTATCCCAGGGGAAGAAGGGAATAAGCATGGATGAAGATCTAACAAATGAGTTGAGTGAAAAAGATCATGAAAGTTAAACATCTACCCAAGGTGGTTGTTGGTGGGGTACTGGTAACGTATTTTGATATGTATCTGGATCTTACAGGTTCCAAGCATACTGTATGTGAATTGCTTGTGACTACCTTAACCAAACGACCAAGCAAGAATGTGAAGGTCCACCATCCATGAAGACCCCTTTGCACTTTTCACTAATCTCTTTCACTTTCTTTCTTTGCTCGCTATCTTGTATTGATCTTATTCCAATCCTTATTTCCTCAGCACTGGCCCTAATTTCACTCGTAAGTACATGTTTTACTCTATAGTCCATTGTAATTTCTATAGCTAAGCCAAGCTCCACCACCATTTGTTGTGCGTATAAGTGCTGCTCTGCATAGATTGGCCATGCACCAATTGATGACGCTCTGATATCTGCTGTTTCCAAGCGCACTCTTCTTCACGTTGATGTCAGGTGTGACTTCACACAGTTTCTTCCAAAACATGTCTCTCGAATCCAAATTCGGCAACTTTTAGTGAACTCCGACTCTCCTCAGGAAACAACGGTAATTGCTTGGTATCCTAATGACGATTTCAGCAGTTTTAAGCTTTTGCACTTTGGACAATTATAAGTGCAGTTTTCATACAAGTATTTGCCGTCTACTTTTACGTTTTTTAGGATTAATTATTGCCGTCTTCATGTCATTAAGTTTCTGTCATTTTCTGCAATTAAAACAAAGTTTTGACCATATATAGATGCATCTAAGTACATCTGCAATACCGTCTGTAGCAACCAATACGACTTCCGTACTAGCAACAATGAAGCAAGCACAACTAGTGTTCATTCCATCGTCAGGAGCTGGTCACCTTATCTCGTTCACTCCGTTCGCTAAGCTCTTACTTGATCGAGAAGAGAGCTTGTCAGCAACAATTCTCGTTATTAATCCCTCATATGGCGCTG
>JANVCQ010000003.1:3256217-3278735 GCA_025531925.1 Erythroxylum plowmanianum | reverse complement strand
TCAAGGTCAGACTCGTCGAACGATATCACCCCATCGTTCTGCCTCGTTCTTTTGGCCGACAAGTCTTCGCCGACTTGCCTGGCATACCTCTTTCTTCCTTTAGCAGTAGACCCCCCTGCTGCATTTCCACCAAAAATCATGTTGATGACCCTAACCGGTCGGTCATCTTGTTGTCCAGTGTTTCTGTCGCCTCTTGCTCGGGATCGTCCCCTCGTTTCGTGTCGATCGTCAGCGTTCGTATTCTGCCCCCCTCCATCATTCCTATCGTTTCATCTCCAAGGCGTTCGCTTGTTGTCTGGCTGACCGGTCTTATGATCATTATCTCGATCAGCATTTTGACCGTGCTTCAAGAATCGACTCAACCTTCCCCTGCGGATAAGGAATTCGATTTCTCTTTTCAAGTTCCAGCAATCTTCCGTGTCATGACCGATGTCTTTATGGAAGCGACAATATAAATTAGGTCCCTCTCGCTAGGGTGAGTCTTCAACTTATTGGGTTCTCGGAGGGGTTCCCCCTCTACTCTCATAGCCGCCAATACTTCGGCATATCGCCTATTGAGCGAGGTGAAGGGCTCTCGTTGATGTCCTTGTCGATCGGTCGGCTTTCTCCAGCTCGACTGGCCCTTCTGCCGCTTATGTGAACCATCTACTTTGTCATTCGGCGAACGATCATCCTCCCTACGCTTCGTATTTTTCAGCACTTCTTCGAGCTGTATGTACTTATCCGCCCTGTTTCTTATTTCTTGGATAGATCAGGGCTGATCGAGCGCCAACGACTTTTTAAACTCCTCATCCCTTGTGTTGCTCATCAGCGCTGCCAACATGGACGAGCAAGTAAGGTCGGGGACTTCGACCGCTTCGTTATTGAATCGAGTAATGAACTCCCGCAAACTTTCGTTCCTTCCTTGGGTCAACTGCATCACTTCCAATGCAGTCTTCTGCGGTCGCTTGCTTGTGGCGAATTGATTGAGGAAGAGCCGTCTAAAATCCTCAAAGCAAGTAATGCAGCACGGGGGTAAACTATTGAACCATCGTCGGGCTCCTTCTTGAAATGCAGTGCAAAATGCCTTACACTGAATGGCGTCGGGGACGCAGTGTAGGTTCATCATCGACTGGAAGTGCTGCAAGTAGTCTAGGGGATCGGTCTTTCCAGTATACTTCTCAGGCGTCGGTATTTTGGTGCCGACCGTCGGGAGGCTATCCAAGATCGCCGAGGTGAAAGGAGAGCTATATTGAGTTGTTGGGTGATCCGGGCGGAAGCTCATGACCGCATTGATCCGATCGTCCACGATTTTTTCTAAGGCTTCAGCAGGGTGGCGATCGGTTGTCACACTAATCTGCCGTGCGGACGGCTGCTGTTGTGCCGACTGAGACTGTAAAATCTGTCGAATCAACAGATCAGCCGCTTCCTCGATCTGCTTTCGGGTGAGGGAGGTATACACGGGCGCAGGAGGATCTGCATCTGAGAGGTGCTGGAGATTTTGGCACATGTTGATTCCAGCGTTATCTTCTAAGGCCGCGCTCTGTTCTTCTTGTTCTAAGTTTGGAAGTTGCGATTGATCATCCGGGTCCGAAGATTGCGTGCGGGAACCATGATGTGTCGGCGACAGGGTGGCAGGTAACTGCAAACCCATCCGTTGTAACGCCAACGCCGTGACGGCGACTATATCAGGGTTAACTGCTGCTGCCTAACTGATCTGCGTGTTTCTGGACGTGGTGCCCTGATGTCGGGCCCCACGGTGGGCGCCAATTGGTTCAGCCTGATTCTGATGAGGCTGCACGTTGCTGCTTGGATCCATGAAACTAGTTGATATTAGCTCTAAAGCACCTGCAAAACAATGAAGACACGCGCGGGGGTTGGTGTCCGGCAAGCCTCTCTGACGCTCAAGTTAGTCTTTTGTGAGGGTGGGCTCGCAATAAGTAGAGAAAACTAGGGTTATGATCACGTACCTCTTTCATAGCTGAATAGTATCTTATATATGAAGTAAACGCTAGGTTTAGGTTTTTACCTAGGTCTTTACGTTTGCATGAGAGACTAACACCTGTGGAGGAGTCGTAGATGTGTAGACTTGTGTTTGGGCCGTAGATGTCTAGATTTGTGTTTAGGCCGTGGACGTGTGGACTTGGGCCGTGGATGTCTAGACTTGTGTTTAGGCCGTGGAGGTGTGGACTTGGGCCCTGGGCCTAACACAGCCGACCTAACCAGATACGATAAATTATTATATAAATCAACAATTATAAATTGTAATTAAGTCACTAGGACATAACATAGAGTTTGCTCCGTCCTAGTCCTACTCTATAATTCAGAACAACTGCTGCTTTATAACGGTTAAATTTTGGGTGCCCCTAATTATATTTCTCCTTTTTTAATTGTAATAATAAAATTACTAATAGGGTAATTTATAATAAAATTGAAATATATTACATATTTTTATTAACAATTTTAATTTAATTTAATTTACTCCTAAATTTTAAGAGAATTTATGGTTTTTTTCTTGTGAATAACATCGTTTCATTATATTTTGAAGATTTCTAAACTTGAAGAGACTGTAGGTTTCAATTATCTAACAAATTTATAAAAATATTGAAAATCTCAATTAAGTGTTTGATTTTTGTTATTTATCATAAATTCAAAATATGAATATTAATTTTTATGTATTTTATTAATTATCGACTAGTCAATGATTTAAATTAAGTTACTTAATTAAAATTTTAAAATATCCAAAACTAAAATAGTAAGAATTAACTTTTTAATAGTATAAAATCATTTTATAATACGAAAATGAAGTTTAGGGAAGTTCTAACGTACATGGAATTACGGAACTAAACCTAACGTAGCGAAGCACGCGCTCTTTCTCTCTCCTCTGCAGATTAACACGTGGCGCAATTATAGGACGTAGACGGCTTCAATCGCCAAAAACCTGACGAGCATCGTCGACGCGGTTTCTACATCGACAGAGCATGTTCCGGTGAGGTTTCAGTCCTCAGATCAACTTCTTTATGTTTCGGAAAAAATGAGGTCGGACCAATACTGATCGTGATTCTTCTTGTTAGATTCAGATTAATGACAGTGATCTGATTGGATAATCTGAGAAATTTGGGGGGTTGACCGTACAGATCACACCTTTTCTGTTGTCTGTGATTTCTTCGGGACTGATCTGGTCAGTACGTTCTTTGGTCTAGGAAGATTAAGAAATATCCTTTAGTTATCTTTTGGTTCTGTACACTAGTTGGTTTTTGCTTATATGTTTTAAACAATATTTGACTTTGAGAGCATCTGAATGCGTAGTCTTAATGGTGATTGTTTTTCTGTTATGTCTTCAGTTATATTGTTAATTGCTACTTGACGCTTTTGTCCGTTTTACCTTACAATTCACTGCCTTGTTGGCTCTAGCTCATTGATTACCTTCTTTGTTTTATAGTCAAATTTTGGTAAGTAGCTTTTGTTGTTTGTAACAGTTGTACCATCCTCCATTAGTTTGCCTTACACTCCATAGATTTTGAACTATATGTTCCTAATCGATTACTATGATTTAGAAGAGTTTGCTTTCTGATTTTTAGATGAATGAGTGATTTCATTTCTCTAATATATACGAATCATAATGTGTTTACAGTCAACAAGTAGCACTATCCACTAATCTCCAAAAAGAGTTAGAGATACACTCAACTTTTGAATGTAAGCTTCCCTATGTTTCACATTAAATTGAATGTCTCGAAGGATACTATAAGAAGTGCAAATGGCTCTAGCATGAGCTTTATTATTCCATTCTCCCCATAACTGGTAGAACATGAAGCTAGTCTCACAACTTCAGAAGCTGCTGGTCGTTTCTGCAGGTATTGCTTTAGGCACAAGAGCTCCTTTGACCTTTGTGAAAATCCCACATATGCGTGGTAGCTAGCTGCACACCCTGATAGAGTATGAAAAATCAAAAGATATGTGGTCTTGTGATTCCAGACCACCAGCAGAAGCACAATGATTATACATCCATTCCATGCTTTACGAGTCAATGCCTTGTGAATAACTGTTTAAGAATGGCAAATCAAGCAATAAAACTATGCTTTAGAGTGAACCCATATCCCCACAGAATTTTCCACCAATCCACTTCTAAATTTCTGGTTCCAAGTGCATCTATGTGACTTTGATTGAAAATATCCCATTTGGAGCTGGTAACCAAGCTATCTTATCTAACTGACTTTCCTTTTCTACTTTCTTGTGTGCTTCTTTTTCTTCTTTTCATTTTTTTTTTGCGTCTAGTGACTTTGCCATGATGCATGTTCTTCTAAATGGTTATGTTGATGGCATGAACTCTGTATACCGGTGGTTAATCTTCAGTTTGTGTTTCATCACATGATCTATGATAATGGTATCATGATACTACATTATCTATTTCCAATAGTTATCCGGTTTATAGTTGGCTTCAGCTAGCTGTCTGTCATATGCTGTTTAAGGGATGTGGGAAGGGGATAGTAATAATCCATAAAGATGTGGTATAGAATAAACAGAAAGAATTGCCTGAAATTGTCAAAAATTTGTCAATGGGCATTTTATTACTAAGGGTGGATCAAGTTATCAAATGCAAAGCTTCAAAATGCCTATTGGAATAGATTCCATCTAGTATCTGTAATCAAGTTGAATAAAGTGATATGAGAGAAGTATTCTAGCAGACTGCATGTTATATGGTTGATCTGTAATGATGTTGTACGTCACTTCAAAATTATACATTATCAGGCTGCATTTTGTAAATTAACAGTGTGCATGTTATATTAGGGTGCATTTTACAAATTAACAATGTGCATTTTATATTAGGATGCATTTTGTAGAACTTTTCATGGGATATTTGATACACTGAGAAACATTCAACTTTTTTTGACAAATTTTGACAACAGTAACAGCCAACTTCTAATTTATAATATTGGCACTACAATCTTTGAGGTCATCACATGCAGTTTCATTATTTTCCCACATCTTCTATTTGTCGCATGTTTCCTGAACCATGATGAGCTATAAATTAGAGCTTGCGGATCTGTCCAGTATTGTATTTAAAGCTTTTGTTCTGCCTCTCGTTGATCTCCAGGTACCTTTTATCCTCCCAAATTAGATGATCTTCATCAGTTTTAGGGGTGAAATCCGATATGGTTTTATTAGCCATGTTTGTGATGCATTCCGTAAGGAAGACATTGCATTTATCATTGATGAGAGATTCCCTAGGGGCAGAGTTATTATGAAGGAGATTGAGAAAGCAATTGAAAAAGCAGAGGTTTTGATTCCTATAATCTCAAGGAACTATGCAACTTCAATATGGTGTTTGGATGAACTTGTACTGATAGTCAAATACCATGAAACAAAACACATTCTCCCAGTTCTCTACCATGTGAATCGGAAGGATGTTATGTCACAAAAAGGATGCTTTGAAGAGGCATTTGAGGACCTCGGGAAAAAGTACCCTGAGAGAGTAGGCACGTGGAAGAATGCTTTCAGAAAAATAGCAGAATTCACTCCACATCTGGTGCGAATTGACAGGTAACATCTTGATTGCCTATTTCGGTATCATGATCCCTTTTGTTTGCAAGCTCTCTGAATTGTGAGCGGTAAAATGAACTGATTTTTAGCCAAAACGTTTAGAACATGAGATGTAATATGGAGGTATGAGATTAAGATAATTTATTCAGATTTGTTCCCTTTTGATAAATCTCTATTATTGCATGTCTCTTGATATGGGCAGGCATGAATCTGAAGTTGTCCAAAATATTACTAGAGATGTGTGCGAGATGCTGAACCGTGTCTGCTCCCTTGATACGAAGGGACCTCATGGTAAAATATCACAAATGAAATTCATTAACCATCTGATAGGCATTAAATTTCCAGCGCTTGTAACCCAAAATATTTGGATTAGGAGGTTCACTTTGCCTTTGGTTTCTACTGCAGGTTGGATATTTTAGTGTATGTCTTGAAGGAGAATTATTCTCCAGTTGAATTACATTCTGACTCGACTAACGTTAAACAATTAATAGAACTTGTTGAACTGCTTTTCTTTCAATTGATTTGATTTGCTTGAAGAGAAACCAAACACTGACATGAAAGATGACAGAGGAGAAAAGGGGGAAAGGAACAAGGATAGACTTGATTGATTGTGTTTGGGAAGGATGATAGATTGAGTGATGACTATAACATTTATAAGAAAGATAACATTGGAGAAATTTAGAGATTTGAGCCATATTTTCTGATTCAGAATGTTTTCATTGCTTATATTTTATGAGCACCATTTTCAATAGAATTTTAATTGGGGTATTGTTTGCAAACTTTTATCTGGCATTTCATGTTTGAATAGTTCGGAAATTTTAGCCTGATAATCTGTTCTTGACTGCCTATGAATTGAAACCAGGTATGATGATTAAAAGCTTTTGGCTTGAATGAGAATCAGATGACTTCATCAGTTCACTTAATTTCTTTTATTATCTACTTTCTTTTCTCTCTTGTTTCTCCTTTACCTCATCGTTCTCTCTTTCCCTCTCCCCTCAGTATTTGCTGTCCTTTTTCCCTATACTAGAAGTGCCACTGCTTTTTCCTATTTTCTTTCATCTATCTCTTCATTTTGTTGTACCTCAAAACCAAGAGGTAACTGGGACACAATAAACAGTTCATGTTGTCTTACTTGTGTGCAGAAGGTTCGTGCTCTTGAAAATGTACCCTTATTTGGGATAAGGATATACTGCACAAAAAGATTAACTCTACATCATCTTAACTACGAATTTGCTACAGATCAACTAAATAAAAAATTTGTGACAATGGTTATATCATCTGTTTATTGTATTGTGAAACATTGAAGTAATGGAAAGGTTTAATTTTGGTTGACTTCTAAAACTTTGAATCATGTGAATTAAGGAATTCCTAATTCCCGTGATTAGCTGTACAAATGTTTTCTCATTAGGCTCATAATGGCCAAAGGAACTTTGCTCAAACATACATACCTTAATGATGTGCCATGTAGCTTCCTATTTACACGTGTGTTTGAGCTAGTTCATTTCGTGGCATATAGGAGTCTTCATGTCCTGAGGAGCATATTTGATGAATTTAGTTGCTCATTTTTGGGTTCTTTAATTCTAGTTGCAGGCTTTGATAGTAGATTTAGCTAAAATAGAGGTAACTGATTGAAATATATGTCCAAGAAGATTTTTTCTTAACCTTCCTTGAGGGGTTACATATACAGTTTAGAGATAAATCCACAATTTGCTATAATGATGGAATTAGATTGTTTTTGGACTGTCTTGGATCGAAGTAAAAGGTAGAAGCTACCAAATTCCTAGGTCTTATAGTCCTTCTAGAGGTTTATCTTATTTCCTTCCTCATTGGGAAACTGAAACCAATTAGGAATATCAACATTTAAACCATATTGCACAAAGAAGTCTCATAGATAGAAATTTGAGAGAAACCAGTGACAAAAGTGTTGGTCCCTAGGCCATTTACGTTAACAATGCTATGAATACTGAATGCCCCATTTGTCAAACCTGGAAGCATTCTGCCACTCACATTAATGCTTGTTTTCTTTTTCTTTTCTAGCTCAAGAATTGCAGTTCTTTCTTTCTTTCTTTATATTGCGCCATTTTTTCCTTCATCTTGTAGATGCTATCATGAATATCCCTGCAGCACCTGATCGGTTTTCTTCTCAGCATGGGAGTGGTATTCCTTTCGTCAATGAGTATCCAAAAGGTATGCATATATGCTGTTAAAGATATTGACAAGTTCATGATATTAGTTAAGAAGGTAATGCAGCCAATGCTGCAATCAGATGGATGATGAGTTGCAGTTTTCCATCAACTCAAACGTGCATACTGGCAGACACATTTTAGATTGAAAGGCTTGATACCAAGCCACGAAGGGAAGCAAGAAATTGTATGCCAGTTGAGCTAGATAATGGTCTCATACTGGAATCATTTTATGCATTCAGATCATCAATGGGTATATCTGTAGGCCTTTTGATATTAACAAACGCTGCCTGTTACCTGCTGCATTGTGTAGCCCAATAATTAAGGGTAGCTGGAGCACATGTTTTTTACCGGAATACAATTGAAAAGCCTTGGATTGTAGATGGAATGCATGCTTTCCTGAAGCATAACATAATCCGTAATAACACTTTTTCTTCTTAGAGCTGATATGATTTTCCTTTTTCACCTTTCATAGAGAAAATTCTAGCCAGAATGACGACACCTGGTGGAATGAATTCTGAGGCGGAAGTTTTCATCAAGGAGGAAGCATCCAGAATGCCTCCTGCCAAAAGGGATTTTCTCGCGAGCCATTTGGCAGATCAAGTCCTTCAGGAGGTTAGTCTCTAGATCTAATCTCTCTCGCTCTAATCTCCTCAGGAGACTTTCCCAATTCATTATATAGAATTACCTGCACCGAGGAATATCTGCCAGAAGAGAGATAATATTTCAAATGTCTACCCCACTGATCTAACAAATCCAGCCCTAGAACTTAATGTCTTCTGTACATATTGCATAACCATCGACAGGAAAACTGGTCTCACTCCCTACCTTTGCAATTAACATTCATAAAAGTTATTTAGTTTGAGAGTGTACAGGAGGATTGAAGTGTATCATAATGGTAGCTTCTTAGTTTATTCACACTGCAGTTCTAGTAAAAGACATAACGACTCGTAATCTATGACATCATACAGTTGTTGACATCTTTTCTTCCCTGCAATGATCAACATGCAGGAACTGCTTTCCCTTTTTAACGAGATGAATTATTCTTCATCTGACGATGATGAGCAAGATGTTGATGGACACCCTCTGGTAGAGATCAGGACGTCTTTGAAGACTGTTATCCATGGGTTCTCTCTTGGGGCCTCGGTTCTGCAAGATGCTGGCATGCTTGCGAAGCTTAAAGATTCACTGTCTTATCTATCCCAACTTGGACCTTGTTATGGCTTTCATTTTGTGGAAATGGTGATTGATCTTAAAGAAATGTTAAAACAGCAAGAGGCAGAATTGACGGCAGCTGATAACATTCTGCGTAAAACTTCTTTATATCATACCTATAAAGAAAGAGCTGGTGCGTATCTGCAAGAACATTCTTGCCGTTTTCAGGAGCTCCACTCTGAGAAAATGGCCCAGGAGGAGGTGGAAACTCATTTAAAGGAGCAACAGCAAGCCCTGGAGAATCAAGTAAGTGATATTGACTCCGAGTTGCAAGCTGCCAGAACCTCAAAGGAACAACTTGGGCGCGAAATGAACTTGTGCCGTCGTGCCGCTGCATTGCGAGAAGATAAGATGAAGAGGTGCATTTATCAACTAAAGGAACTTCAGCCTGCTTTAGAGGAGGCTGAAAATAGCGAGGCTGATGTTGAACTGACCATGGAAGGGCTGAAGAATCGAATAGAGCATTTATCTTTTCTGTTGAAACCACACGGTCATTGAGCATTATTTAAGTCTTGTGGTGGATTACCTTACTGAATTGATAAACTCTTTACATCTGTACGTGAAGATGACAACACTTTGCAGTTTCGAGCATATCACTAGTACACATGAACATATTTTACGTATTTATCAATCCAGAATTTTAAACAAATCATTAGTTTAACTGATTAATCAAAATTGGATTTGACGGTAATACGAACCTTACTTTAGCGTCACAATTATGAAGAGTCTGACATTGAGGCACTTACTGACTTCTATCAGAGTTAACATTCCCAGAGTTGCAATAAATATCTGATCTGATCTAGCGCACAATGTACATACTGACAAGCAAAAGCTGTATGCGATTAGAAAGTTTTCATGAACTTGGGACTATTTTGTTTCAGTATTGAGAACTGAGGTTATTCCGGAGTTGTTTGTGATACATGTTATCTTTGTCGTGGTTGTTGACTTGTTGTTATTGTTACATACGGTGTTATTGCCAAAAACGTTGGGTTAAGGAGATTGGGATCCTACGAAGCTTTACCTACCAATGTAGTTGTTGATTCTAATCACATTTAAATGAGGCTTTGACTGATACACATGCTTTATCTTTTTTTCTCTCCTTTTTTTTGTATTCTCTTTCACATTTTCTTCCTTGATATTATTATTATTATTATTTTCTTCTTTTTATTTAGTTCTTATTAGTTTCAGTATTATTATTATTAATATTTTGTGTTTGTATTTTCATTATTTGTATTAAGTATTTTTTATATTATTATTATTTTTGATTTATTATTTTTACTTTCTTTTACTTTTTATTACAATAACTTGCATTATTATTTTTCTGTCATATTTATATGTGGATCTAACGGAAATAACCTCTCTATTATGTAGAGGTAAGGTTGCGTACTATCAGATCTCTTCAAATTTTACTTCAATGCAAAACTTCATATTAAGTGTGACAATGATAACGACCATGATAGAAAGTTTGAGTTTTAATTAGTTGATTTTGAAGTGAAGGTACTGAACTGAACTTTTGTTGAAAGTTGAGGGACTGAAAGAAGGATTCTTTCACCTTTATTTTAAACTATTTTTCCTTTTCATCAAGTGGACCAGTCAGGGGCAGAAGACGGTCCGAAGAAATCGCTCTTTTATGCATCATCCATGTTTATTTTTGACGAGAAAAGGCAACACCTTTGTTTGTGCGTAGAAACGAAAATCGACGAACAAGAACTTTCCTGTTTACCAAACAAAACCCAGAAAACCCTTGTTGTTCTTCATAGCCCAAGCCCAAGCCGAGGAACTTCCTCGGCTATAACATACAAGCGCTTTTCGGTTCATCACTAGAGGCCACAAGTCTTCTGTTTCTCATTTTCCTGAATCATCATCAAATGGGTTCAAGTTTGAGCTCTTTCCTCAACCTTTAGAATCGGTACTTAATTGCTAAGAACTACTCACGGATCCAGCTTGTTATGTTTGCAGAAGCAAATCGATTGATTGATGTGCGAAGTTGCGTTTTTTGTTAACCGTGTATAATGGGTTTCATGGGTTTTGTGGGTGCTTACTCTGTTTATTGAGTTTGGTTGGATAAGTGAGTGCATCATGTAATTTTCTTTTCAATCAAATTTGTTTATGCCATGCATTGATGGGTGTTGATATTTGGAATTATTTTTTCTTTTTTGTCATAATTTTAGCTTAAGGTTCTTTTCTTTTTTTAGTTCATTTATTTCTTTGCCAAGTTTGATAATCTGTGTGGTAATGAGGATCAGATCATATCGGTTGTGATCATCCTCGTACTGTGTTCATAAGAATTTTGTCACAGTTTGTGCGGAAAAAGGGTACTTCCTAATTACTTATAGGGGAGCCTTGCCCAAGATTTCTGCTTTTCTGCTTTTACTTTTCTCTCTTCCATTCTATTCTTAATAGATCTAAATGGATTTGTTGAAAGCGTTAGTGTCTTTTCGATGGATATTATTGAAAAAGATATACCAGTAAGGAATAGGTAAGTTGCTCGACCTTTTCATACGCTTTCTATGACTGTAAAGAATTCTTGAGCCCCTGTTGGTTGTACTTCCAAAACTCTTTTACATTACTAGCTGGTTTTATAGGATTATGGAAAGTAGTTTATAATGATTTGGTTCCTCCTTCCTCTTTCCTTTGTCTTCTCTTTGCTCTCAATGTTACTGGTGTTATTAACTATTTTATTAGCTATATGACAGTTAGTTTCATCAGAGAGTTGCCCTTCTTACTGTGTTGTTCATCAAATATTTGGATGTATTACTTTTGTTTTCATATTCATTTAACATCCAGCAAGCTTAGCCATATTGTCATCATCCCATCCCCCCATGTCGTACGCTCAGTTTCATTTGATATCTTGTTGATTGCAATGGTCCTGTATTGAGGAGTTGTAAGTAGTCTTGATTTAACTAATTCCATGTGATGGATAATAATTTCTCAATTATCTTTGCTTATTTATTTGTTTGTTCTTTCTTTATTTATTTGCTAATTATTTGTCTGAGTGGCATTTTTTCTTTTGAGATAATAGATGATTATTCATATTGCATTACCTCTTATTTGCTTAGCAATTTATTTGTAGTGTTTGTTTGTTATGGATATTTCACTTGCTTATATATATATATCAATTTATCTGAAAGCTTCCATTATTTGTCTACTTCATTCATTTAACTCACTTGTTTGAACTGTTGTAGCTTTAGGCTGGCTGCATGGAATGGATATCTGGTTTAGCACTGAACACTGTTTACGATAGAAGACTCTGTCGATGAGAAAAGATGCCATAGTTTGCTGCCTCAGTCAGTGAATATTTTTCTGCCATTTCATTGCTTTGACTACCACATTCTTAGCCAACCTAGAGATATGTTCCTCTGTCCCTCAGTGATTTCTTGTGTTTTTCAAATCCTTGTAAATTCTGTGCTAGAGATTGGTTAGATCATTATAGTTGTCGGGTTAGACCATTATAGTTCTCGGTCACTATAATTTTGTTTAGAAGCAATGGCGTTTTGTCCTCATCATGGTGGTAGTGTCTACATTAGTTGTAGTGACAACATCCGTTGCGGATTTGGCAGCCATCTATCTGCTTGGTTGCGTAAACAAGAGATTAGAATCACAAACGATGAGGCTTTTACCACAGGAACTTTAATTGAATTGGCACAAGAGGATGCTATCAGAAAATCAAATGTCGTGATAATCATCATTTCAAAAGAATATCCTACCTCAAAACATTGTTTGGATGAACTTGAGATGATACTGAAATATGATGAGAAGAAAGAAATCCTACCAGTTTTCTATCATATAAGGGCAGAGGATATTAGGTATCAAATTGGGAGCTTTGAAAATACTTTCATTGAACTTGGAAGAAATTTCCCTGAGCAGATAGTGAAGATCTGGAGGAATAGTTTCAGAGAAGTAGCTGCAAAAGCTGCATATAAAGTTAATATCGACAGGTAATTTTTTATTTCCATATTCTGCAAGCATTATGCAATCAAGCTCTTCTGAACTAGTACTTAGTATTAAAGGGTAAACAGTCACAAAGCAGTAGAAAAGTATCAATGCACTTTTGCATCATATGCATTTTGTTCCTCACTTTCACCTGACAACATATTTTATCATTCTTTCTTCATCACTTTGGTAGGGATGAATCAGGAATTGTTCAAGATGTAACCAGAGATGTTTGCAGTATCATGAAATGTGTATGTAGCCTTGACGCCAATGGGTTAAATGGTAATAGTTAGCTTATGAAGTTTGTTCACCATTATGATCATTAGTTTATTCGTTTTTTTGGAAGTTTAAAAAGAATAGTGTTGATCACCACAAAAGCTGGAAGTCAAAAGAAGTTTGTAGGACAAGTGAAAATCAAGCTACAGAAAGCCTTACAACTCAAAATAAATCTAGCTGTGCTGGAGGAGACGGATAGGAAGAGCTTAGGAGGCTATGGAAATTTAGAATACAGAATGGTGGCTTAATATATAGAATATGCTTTTGATTTTTGTATCAGTGTTTGATATCAACCATGGGAATGCTAATAAGCCACTTCTAACCTGGGATTCCTCCGCATTTGTTCATAGAAGTCAATCTAAAAGCATTTGTTGTGAAGACTGAATCTTTACAGAATAACTAAGGGGACATCCACTTCTTCTGCCATGACTTCTTAATAACATATATATATATATATATTTTTGGAAACTTAGATTTTGAGTTCATTATGTCAAAGAGTCATTAATGGTTGTGTGTTTACTGATTTTCTTTTATTTGTTAAAGCCGGTAAAATTCCAGTCAAACTCAGACCAAAAGTTGGTAGTCAATCTGAGGAACATCTCAAAATACGCAGAGGAGGTAGGTCTTCTGACTATTTCTTCTGTCATGGTGTTCCATAGAACACTAGTATTGGAGAAATTGGGGCTTCACAGTCATGTCTTATGCATTATTCAGGATGCTTCACACCATCATAAATCTGGTGGCACAAATGGGACTTATGTTCAAAATCCCAGCTCCTGTAATGTTAAAAAAGCTGCAAGCTGCAGGACTTCTCGAGTCCCTTCTGTATCTGATGTAGATTCAGTGTCTTCCACAGATGTAAACCTCACTTCATCGCTCACTTGTTTCATCTTAGACACGTACAATACTAACTTCCCTTCTTTTACTGCAGCTGTTAATCAACATGCAGGAAATTCTTTCTTGCTATAACCAGACACCTCCTCCTTCATACTCATTTTCTGATGTCAATCAAGATGTTGACCAGCAGACACTTGCCAGAGATTCTGTTCCCTCTCAATCCTGCTTGAAAAAAATCAGGACAGCTTTGAAGACCATTTCTGATTGCTTCTCTCGTGGGTCCTCTGTTTTACAGGATTTTGAATGTCTTAAAACTCTTAAAGCTTCCTTATCATATCTGTCTGATCTTGGACCTGAGGAAGGCATTTCGAATGAGATAAAGGTTGCTATTGAACTTATCATAGAGAAGTTTAAACATATGCAGGAGCGGTTTGAGATAGCTGAAAAAACCCTGGATAAAGCTTCTAAATTGAAAGCCGAAAAAGAGCGAGCTAGTTATGATTGCCAGCAGTACCGCTGCCGATTTTGGGAACTAGATGCTGATAAAAAGTACCTGGACGGAAAGCAAACTCAATTGGAAGGTAAACAACTAGCCCTTAGGAACCAGCTAGCCGATGTCCAGGCTAACCTGCAACAAATCCAAGCTGTAGGAGATGGACTTGTGCAGGAAATGCAGAGCTGTTTTGATTCTGCCAAAGTGCAAACAGAAGTGATGAACAAGTGCCTTAACGAGTTAAAGAAGCTTCAACCCTCCATACAGGGGGCCGGAAAGAGCAAAGCAGATGTTGAGGCAACCATGGAAAAGTTTAAGAATCAAGCTTGTTTGGAGTCTTTGCTAGCTGAGATTGAAAAGCAACTCCATGGTAGTGATGGTAGATATCATCTCCCATAGCTAAAACCAGAATTGGATGATTATAGATTATGATCCTTTATCACAGACATTTTGGTTTTCTTTCATCGAACTGAATGCTCAATTATCAGTTATTTTACAATGTGGAACCAGTCGATGGAGCTGATCTGAGTAATTGGAGAGTAAAAGAATATGGATGTGAACTGTTTTTCCTTATCCAATGAATATCAGTTTATTTCTGTATTTATAGAAGTGCTCATCACAAAAAAAAAGTTAATTTTCTTTTTATAAAAGATTTAACTGAATTTTTTACTTAATTTAAATTTTAAAAAAGTTAAGTTTCTTATATACAAATATTTAATTTAAGAAATTAATTTTTGAAGGAAAAGTTTTTAATAATTATTTAAATTTGATTGTTCATTTAATTTGTTAAATAGTTTATTTTAATTTTATATTCTAAAAGAAATTAAAACCATTCAATTGACGCGTAACTCCACATTGCGGCAGTGCTGCTATGCCGTATTCCGGGGAGAAAGTAAGCTGAACCAAACTAGGGTTAAGCTTCAAGAGTTAGTTAACTATGGTTAAGTTTTTAAAGACCGACTCGTTGAGTTCAACAAGAGGCAAACTCAGACCAATCGACTGCGTGATTTCTACAGATTTTAGGTGCGAATCGATGGAACTACCGACCGCCGGTCAACGTCCGATCAAGCACGACGTGTTTATAAGTTTCAGGGGAGAAGATACCCGCCACAACTTTGTTAGTCATCTCTATGCGGCTCTTAAACGAGACAGTATCAACACTTACGTTGATGAATTGAGTCTCAGGAGAGGTGATCAAATTATTTCTGCGGTCCATCAAGCAATTGAGAAATCTATGGTTTCCGTAGTCATATTCTCAAAGTACTATGCTTCTTCAACATGGTGTTTGGATGAACTTGTGAAGATAATGGAGTGCCATGAAAAGATGGGTCAAATTGTTATGCCTGTTTTCTACCATGTTGCCCCATCTGATGTAAGGAAACAGAAAGGTTCATTTGAGGAAGCTTTTGATGTGCACGAACAGCGTTTTAAGGGTGATCGTACAAAGGTCCTTCGCTGGAGAAATGCCTTAACTCAAGCTTCCTATTTGTCTGGTTGGGATTCTAGAGTTGCTAGGTATTGTTAGTTGGTAATATTGTGTTTTCATCATCATTCTATTTGCGTGGTGCATTCTATTGTTGGATACTTTTGCTGATTCGATTTCAAAGTTTGTATCTTTGCCTTTTTCAGGTTTGAGGCATTGCTTGTTGACGAACTTGTTTCAAGAATTTCTGAGATCGTGAATCAACGAAAGTATTCAATGATTGGGCATCATAATTTGGTCGGAATCGAACCGCGCACTAAGGAATTTGAATCCCTTTTATCATTTGAAATATCTGATGTCCGATCCATAGGAATTTGTGGCATGGGTGGTATTGGCAAGACTACCTTGGCTAAAACTGTTTTTGATCACTATCGTAGTAAATTTGAATGTTCCTTCTTTTTGGAGAATATGAGGGATAAGAAGTATACACTTTCCCATTCTCATGTTTTGAAGCAATTCCTTTCTCAAGTTTCTGCCGAGGAATGTGGCACTGTTGATGATTGGCCTTCTCTTTGCAAATCGAAGCTTCGCATTAAAAGGACTCTAATTGTTTTTGATGATGTATATGACTTACGGGAGTTAAAATCATTTTTTGCTGGTGATGATTTTCTGTGCGGGAAGGGAAGCAGAATCATTATAACGACCAGAGACAGATCTATGCTTTTAAAATATGGAGTGGATATGATATATGAAGTTGGAGGTTTGAACAGCCACGAAGCTCTAAAGCTCTTTTCTTTGAATGCTTTCAAACAACACCCCCCTCCTGATAATTATCTGAAACTGTCAAGAAAAGTTGTAGAATTTGCCAAAGGTGTTCCATTAGCCCTTAAAGTTTTGGGTTCATTTTTATATGGCAAGAATAAACAGGAATGGGAATTCAGATTACAGAAATTGAAAAGTATTCCTAACCAAGAAATCCTTAATAAGCTCAAAGTGAGTTTTGATGCGCTGGATGAGGAAGAGAAGAATATTTTTCTTGATGTTGCTTGCTTTTTCAGAGGGGAGAAGATAAACCATGTCAAAAGAATGCTAGAAGGCTCTTATTTTTCAGCAGATATTGGGATTAGTCTTCTAACTGATAAGTGTCTCTTATATATCTCAAATAACAAGCTGGAGATGCATGATTTGCTGCAAAGCATGGGTAGGGAGATTGTTAGACAAGAATCGAAGGAGCCAAGCAAGCGAAGTAGGTTGTGGAATCACGAGGATGTCTATTATGTACTAATGAAAGACAAGGCATGTGCTTGGTGTCAAGTTTGCGCCTTTCGGGGTCTTCTAATTGTGTTTCTCCAGTATCAGCCTAGATTGTTTTACTTTCTCGCATAAGTTGTTATTTGATTTTCAGAATCTGATGACAAATCTTTTGGTTTTATTGTCAGGGCTCTGAAGCTATAGAAGGAATATCGCTGGATCTGTCCAGAATTAAGGACCTCCACTTAAGTCCCAACACATTTTCTAAGATGACTAACCTTAGGTTTCTTAAATTCTTTTTTCCTTTGCATGAAAAGGCCTCTAAGGTGCACTTACCTCTTGGCCTTGATTCTTTTCCTAACAAGTTGAGATATATCCATTGGCATGGCTATCCTTTGATGTCGCTGCCATCAAAAATTTGTCTTGAAAACCTTGTTGAGCTAAACTTACCATACAGTCAGGTCAAATGGCTATGGAAAGGAACTCAGGTAATTTATCTATACATACATGTCAATTTACGCAAATATCTGTATATCTGACTGTAGGCAATACTATGTGTTTTTTTGTGCATAATCACTTGTATATTTGCAAACATAATTCTTTGTTTGATAAGTTGTTCAATATGTGAATGCAATTTATTATCCCATCTGTTTGGTTGCAGATTCTCCCAAGTTTGAGATTGATTGACCTTCGTTATTCCAGACAACTGATTGAGACCCCGCAACTTTCTGCCACTAATCTTGAATGCTTAATACTTGAAGGATGTGATAGGTTGTCTGATGCTTCCCTACCCTTTCATTTTATGTCAAAACTTAAGCTTCTGAATGTGAAACGTTGCACGAGATTAAAGAGCATTCCTGGTGTAGTTGATATGAAAGATCATCAAATTTTTAACTCTTTTGGCCGATTAAAATTTCCAGAGATTTTGAGTAATTTGAAAGAGCTATACATGAGTGGTACTGAACTGGAAGAATTGCCTCAGTCTATTGTGAATCTTTCTGGACTTGCTGCATTGAATCTAGAAAATTGCCAGCAACTTAGAAGTTTGCCAAGCAGCATTTGTAAATTGAAATCCCTAGAAGTACTTGTGCTCTCTGGCTGCTCAAGATTTGAGAAATTCCCAGAGATATTTGAGACAATGAATTCTTTGTCCCGACTTAATTTAGATGGAACAGCTATCAGAGAGATGCCCTCTTCAATAGATAATTTGGTAGGGCTTTCTTTCTTGAATCTTAGAATGTGCGGGCACCTTATTTCTCTTCCAGATAGTATGGGAAATATGATATCTCTTGAGCATCTTATTCTTTCTGGCTGTTCGAAGCTTGAATGGATGCCGGATGAGTTATGGAAGTTAGAATCTCTGAAGGAACTTGAACTTGATGCTGTTGCTGTTAACAATTTATCTGGCTCAATTTTAGCTCTACAAAATGTTGACGTAATGAGAAGCTCGGGAAACATCAAAACACATATTACTCTCCCCAGAGTTCTTGGTCACTTATCGTCCCTTCAATATTTGTATCTGAGAGGAAATAGTTTTGAGAAGCTACCTGCAAGCATTGGATTGCTCCCTAGGCTGCAAAGGCTCGATGTGAGCTACTGTAAACGACTTAGGTCTTTGCCGGAGCTTCCTTCTAGTCTGGCATATCTAGACGCACACGATTGCTGGTTGCTTGAAGATGTACCAAGTTCCACGACAAGTTTCACTGAGGGAAGTTTCAATTTCATATTCAGTAATTGTTTCCAATTGGATATGGGTGCAGATGGCAGCACTCTGTTAGAAGTGCATCAGAGTGTTGAGGAAATGGCAATTACATCTCCGAAACTACACAAGGTTTCTCTTCTGTCTTTGTATATGCATGCATGTGTTTCCAACTGTGTTGGTGTATTATTCTTTTTCTGAAACAGTTCCTATTCCATGGTACAGGTGTTTCCTTCAAGAACTTCAGCATCTATTTGTATTCCAGGAGATCAAATTCCAGATTGGTTCTCCTATCAAAGTATGGGCTCTTCAATATCCGTGAAAGTGCCTATTCGACAGCACAGCTATAAACGCCTAGGCTATGCCCTATGCACAGTCCTTTCATTCGACGGATATCATGATGATGGTCAATTTAATGTGAGATGCCATTTGAAAACTGGTAACGGTGACTTCAATGACTTTATTGGCTACTCTGGAGGTTGGTTTAGCGGGGAGGGTAAATCCAGATTTATCAGTTCGGATCACATGTTCCTATGGCTTGGCTGGTTCACTCAGGAAGTTCCCAATGTTCTGTCATTTGAGTTCTACCCTGTGAAAAATCGTGAACACCGTTTACACAAATGCAAGGTGATAAAATGTGGTGTGCATCTTTTATACTCTGAAGTTGAGGGTGAGACTGGCTTTCCAAAACCGGCATGCAATTCTCCGGTTAATAATTTAGGCAGCAGTGCCTCTGAGTGCAATTTCAGGGAAGTTGACAAAGGACAAGGACCACATTCAAAGAGATGCAGACGTGACTATTTGTATGATGAAGCTCAACCCTCTGGGTTCATCTCTTGTGAGGGGGAGATTGATTCTGGTACTAAAACAAGAGAATGAGTATAATTTTCTATGGAAAGATTGAATAAGCACTTTTGATTGTTGTGGAATAATAAGAAAACGTTCTTATCTTAAGCTTTTAGAACAGGATACTGAGATGGTGTTCAAGTTTGGACCACATTACCTTCTGTGGTACTATTTGAATCAGTTCCTGATACAGATGGCTGAGTTTATGAAATTCTCCTTAGTATTCCTTTTGGTTTCAATATCAAGTCATTGTTGAAGAAAGAATGTTGTGGTTTGGACAAAGTTATGTTTGTAAAAGCAATTATTTGTTTATATGCACTGTGACTATTGAAGGCATGCCCCTGTCTTTCATTCCAATAAGAGGAAAATGGTAATCCAACATTTATATTTTTTAGGTTTCTCAACTAGAGATAACAATTTGAGTATGGTCGTTCAGTAAACTCAATCCGAATTCATTCAGTTTGGATTAAATTCGGAATTGGGAGGGTTAGAAAAAATATTATTATTTTAATTCTAGATAAATTATGCTCTTTTAATTTATGATGATTAGTTTAATCGACAAAATTTTAAATTTCAATTTGAACTTAATTAAATTAAATTTGACTTATTGATTTCATATTAAATTTAACTCAATTTGTTATATTTGATTATGAATAAGATGAATAAAATCCATTATTAAAAATGTTTTAATTTATGCAAAAAATTGTTTTTTATGAGCCAAATTGGGTTTATATTTTACAAATTGATTAAATTAATCTCTTGGTCTTCTATCTCTAATTTTGCATTAAAAATTGAAAGCTTAAACATTATTAAGAATGGAATTCAGTTCACTTTTAATGAATTTTATATCAAAATCAAAGATGCTTGGCATTTGGCAAAATTTTGTTTTGAAGTAATATTTTAAATATCTTTTAACAAAACTTTTTTTGCAAACTTGCAATTCTTTGATAAATCATCTTAAAACTTTGAAATGCTCAAAATAATGGACAAAATCTTTTTTGATTATTGAATAATTGCTTTGAGCAGGGTTACAATGTCCTTTAAGTATATTGAACTATTTGGTCTCTACCATTCATTTTTTGTTTTAAGATACCTTTGTATCCTTTATCGAATTTTCTACAATTTTTAAAGACTTTTGGGTCAACTAAATGCAATATGAGAATATCTTTGACCATTTGTTTGATTTGATTCACTAAGCTTGTGTGCGTGTGTGGTTTTTTTTTTATAACTAAAGCTGTTGGTTTTTTCTTAACCTCATGAAGAGGTTTATATAGCATATTTTGGTTTTAGATAAAAATCCTTAGCATAATTCAAACTTCTTAAAAAGCTTTGCAACTGTTTTTTGGTTAGGGATTTCAATTGAAAAGTTGTTACTAAATTTTAAGGTCCTCTTAATAGGTGTAATGGTGTCATTGTGGATGTAATGTCCTAGAAACTTAACGTTAGTTTGTAAAAGACTAAGTTTGGTTTTGGACACTACTAATCCGTTTCCAAATGACATGAATGAATGTCTTGATGTGATTGAAGTCCAGGCGACCGAGGGAACCGCCTGCCTAACAACATCTTTTATGGGTAATGACATGAATGAATGTCTTGATGTGTTTGAAGTGTTGTTCTACATATATAAGGAAAATTTCAAGACATCGTCAATATAAGAAGTGCAAAATTTAAAATAAAGGGCAAATATTTCATTCATAATTATCTAGAATTTAGAAGGGAAATTTTTCAATCCAAAAGGCTTACGTTCCACTTATATTGACCAAATGGGACGATAAAAACAATTTGTACCTATTTTTGGGGATTTTTTATTTAGAAATGAAATAATTGAGTATATTACTATGCTGAAGCTACAACAAAAATACAGTAAATCGCACCAACATTGGATTTCTAGCTAACTAGATGCTTGTCAACAACTAAAAGAAGATAGAATGAAGTTTAATTACAGGTCACTGCTACTACAACACAGAAAAATACCAGGAGCTATAACTGCCACGTAGTTCTGATATTTGCAGTAAGCAGGGAAGTGACACTATTTGCTACCATTGCCACTCTCATCCAGTTCATGATATTCTCAGCTAGATGGTATTTGTTAAGCTCTTTTTGCTGGTACATTCGGCAGTTGTGTCCTTTCCATATCATGTATATGGAAGTGGTGAATGCCAGTTTACGAAGGATTGTCTTCTCATTGGTCTATTTGGAGAAGGTGATTAATACATTTAAGGTTAGCTCCCACTCAAATGAATGGTTCACCGCGTCCACCAAGTTCTATATCCTACTCCATAAGGCTTCAGTGTATTCACATTTGAAGAACAGTTGATCCCGATCCTCATCCGCATGGCGACATAATACACACGTAGTGTCAGTCGGCTGAAACCAACGACATTGTGTTCGTAATTTGTTTTTAATAGTTAGCTAAGTAATAAATGAAGCTTTGGGGTTTAAGGAATTTTTCCAGATGAGGGTATACCATGGAACTTCCACCCTAGCCTCCATGAATATCCTATGACAGGATTGATTTGTGAAGTGCCATTGCTGTTGGTATATGCTCTTGCAGCCAATTTTAGTTTGTACATTTTATTGTATAAAATTTGTTTTATTCAATAAAAGATATTCTTTATTTTTGTGTATTTTTAATTATTTAATTATTAATTATAAAGATAAAATTCCTTGAAATAATTATTATGTAATTAAAAATTATAATGTGATTATAATTATGATATTCAAATTGCATTTTCGTATTATTTCTAAAATATTCCTAGTCATAATTTCATCAAGATGGGGTATTGATGAAATGGTTAGACTAGCACATATTTGTTTCTTTCTTATGAAGAAAGTAATCGAT
>JANVCQ010000003.1:3208092-3224106 GCA_025531925.1 Erythroxylum plowmanianum | reverse complement strand
AGAACCCTCTCACATTTATTCAAGATCTCTCAACATCAATGGCAGGAGGTACGTAATAATATTCCGCATTTTATTTTCATAATAGACATGTATATAGATTATCATCATGTCTAACATGTTGTGTATGTGGAAGTTTCATGTAAGGGTAACAACTTCATTGTTATGTGATCAAAGCTGGTTTGTTGGTTGATGTGTCTATTCAGAATTCAATATTGAGAATGTACAGCAGAATGGATTGCATCGAAGAAGCAGAGAAAGTTTTCAACGATATTGATGAGAAAGATGTTTCTTGGAACACATTAATAAACTATCATTCTTTGAGAGGAGATGTTGACAGAGTAGCTGGTTGTTTTAATCAAATGCGAGGTCAAATGCTACGTAGCAAAGAGACTCTAACTTACTGTACGTAGTCTCAGCATTTGCAAAGGTTGGAAATTTAGTGGAAGATGAAATTTTGCATTGTTTCTTAATGAAAGTTGGACTTTGTGATAACATTTTGCTAACTTCTTTGTTGGATTTTTATGCCAAGTGTGGGGAAATGAAAAGTTCTTCTAAGTTGTTTGGTGAAATCTCTTACAGAAGCAGCATTACTTGGAATGCAATGATGAGAGGGTTCATCCAAAATGGGAGTTTCCATGAGGCCATTGAACTGTTCCGGCAATTGCAATCTGCAGATTATGAACATGGGACAGAGATTTTAGGAAGCCTGCTTGAAGCATGTATATATCTTGGTGCTCCGCAGTTGGGTAAAGAAATCCATGCCTACCTCGTAAGGAAATTGTTTTACATATCTGAAGAAGACAGTCTTCACTTGAATACCACTACACTTAACATATACATAAAATGGGGATTAATTTCTTCAGCTAGAAATTTTTTTGACAGAACGCTAGTAAAAGATACTGTAACATGGATATCAATGATTGAAGGCTATGGAATGGGAGCTGAAGGTCTGCATCTCTTCTATCAGATGATAGAGGAGAGCATAACTCCAAATAATGTAACCTTGGTAAGCTTGTTGTCTAGCTGTAGCCATTCCGGTCTTATCAACGAGGGCTATGAAATGTTCTCCTCCATGAAGTGCAAGTTCGGTATCGAACTTGTGTGGTGGATCTTTTAGGGCGATCCAGCAAGCTAAAAGAGGCATTAGCCTTAATATTGAGAATGTTGGCTTTTGCTGATGGCAGGATCTGGGGTGCTCTTCTTGGGGCCTCCAGAATTCATGGAGATATGAGGATAGGGGAATTCGCAGCACAGAGACTCCTAGAGCTGGAGCCGGACAATGTTGGATATCATACATTGTTGAGTAACATACAAGCTTGTAGTGGAAAGTGGGCTGATGTTGAAGAATTTAGGAGAGTTATGCATGAGAAAGACCTGAAGAAGACTCCAGGATGGAATTATTTTGAGTATAAAGGGAATTGTTCTTGTTTGGTTTCTGGAGATAGATCTCACAAGCAAACTCAGGAGATATATGATGTACTGAGACATTTGAATGGGAAAATTCAAGAATTTGGACATGCATAAACTCTAAATTCTTCAAATTATCTCTTATTAGTATTCTGTTTTAAAATTGTTACAGGAAGTGGAACCTTCAACAATTAGAATATAGTTTTTTTTTTCACCGTACTTCTATATGATATCAAAGTCCGGTGAAAATAGTTGAGAAAGTCCACCATCAAAATAAAAATGTCAAAATGATAAATGAAACATTTTGAAATTACTTAGTTTAAAAACAAGACACCTTATCAAATTCTGTAACTGACATCACAGCTTCTGGTAAGTTTAATTGGTAACTATGTTGTGATATAGCTGTTCTAGTTCTTGTCTTAACAGCCATTAACATTTGCTGGATTTTCAAGGCTATAATTAAGTTTTCACTTTGTCTAGCACGGAGAACTCAGTTGTTCCTAGCAAGGAAATGGAAGCAAACAAGCCTGCTAATCCTGAAAGCGGTGAAGGTCATAACCAACCTGAGGAGACGGGGCTGAGCATGTTATTTCCATCAGTGATAGCTTGCAAGAGAGATTCAGAACATTGATGGCCTCAGTCAAGAAAGAAGATAAAGGACACAAACCCTTTATAGGACAGGTTCCAATCTTGTTAGGCATGGAAACTGAGCTCAAAAAGTACTTCCAACCTCATTTCATGTCGATTGGTCCTGTCCACTATGACAAGAACGAGCTCAAGCAAGGCCAACAGCATAAAAGTCAGCTGACAAACCTTTCATTAAAAAGAGCCGCCAGTCCAAAGAGACACTATACAACAATATTTTTAAAGAAACCAAAAGTTTCAAAGAATTCTACGATCATCAGGATCTGCTAAAGAAGTTCGATGGGGATGATCGGGAACTTGCATGGATGTTCTTTGTAGATGGATGTGCATTGATCCAATTTGTTTGCAGTTATGTTGAGTACAGGTTCGATGATATGAACATTGCCCGTGATCAAATAGACCTTCTGGCAACAGATCTGACGCTATTAGATAACCAACTTCCCTTGGGAGTCCTGAACTTGGTTATGGGATGTAGTAAGGAACGAGGAGAGTTGTCCCAGAATGATCCTCTTGTTCGAGAACAATCAAAGGAACTTAGGCAATTAATCTGTCAATTCATCCAAGAAATCATCGGAATGATACACTTTGAAGGACGGGGAAAGAGTGTAAAAGCAGACTGTGTGACAGAGACGAGAGTTTTAACGGAGCAAATTATAATTAATTAATCAATTAATTATGTTATAGTTAATAAATTAATTAATAACATTTAAATTAATAATTAATTATGTAGTAAATAAAGTTATAAAATTATGTAAGTGTTAACATGCACAGTTATAACCATGCATGCTAGTCATGCTTGTAAATATTAAGTCACAAACGTAATTACTTACCTATAGAATATTACTATATAATAATTAACAATTAATAATGCAAGTCACGACTAAATGATTAATAATTAATTAACAATTCTTTAAGTATATTATATATCTTTTAGGTATCACAATTTAGTGAAGCCTTCCACTCTATAGGTAATTAATGCCAAGTAATCAATCCATTAATCATATACTTAATTAGCAAATTATTTATATATAAATTATATTTAATAAAAATAACAAACAGAGGATAAAAATTGAACCGTCGTATCATTTGAACGGCGAGTTGCAATTAATTATATATAATTATAACAATAAAAATGACAAACAAAAAAAACAACGGCAAAAAAAACTTAACCGTCGGATCATTTGAACAGTGGGATGGAATTTCGTGTTCGTCCATCTCGTTCGTTCTTAGTATTATATTATATACTTAAAGAAAGAAAGAGTGAGTGCTTAACTAGACCAGCTGACCAGGTTTAGCTCCATCTTCCGTATGCTTTAAAATTTTCTAAACTTCGTTTTCGTGTTTAAATATTGTAAACATATTTTTAAGTATATAATACTAAGGATAAATGAGATGGATAAAAGGGATGGACAACAAGTAATCCAACGGTTTCTTTTTTTAATTCGTCGATATTTCTTTCTTCTCTCATCTCTCATATTATATACTAATATTAGTAGTCACGCCGGTGATGTCAAATGCTATTTTGCCTATATAATTTTATTACTTTTTATTAAATCATTAATTAATTAATTGTAATATTATTAATTAATTTATTAATTATTACATAGTTAATTAATTATAATATATTTAACACATATAAAATGTAATTAATTAATTTAAAAATAATTGACTGAATAACTAATTAATTAAATTTAATGTCACTGTTAATAATTAAAATATAATTAATTTATTTATTTATTAAAATATGATATATTTATAAATTATTTATTTATAATTAACTTTTGTTTAATTATAATTAATAATAATTAATAGATTATTAATTAATTAATTAATTAATTAATTAAATATAAATATTTAATTAAATAGTACGTATTAATATTAATTATTATTTATTATTTATTATGATATACTAATATTTATAACATATGTAGGTGTATATATATAATGCGTAAGAAGTCACAACCGTGTATATTAAATAATTTTTAATTATTTGTTTAAAATATAATTTTTAATTTAAATTTTTTTAATAAGTTATGTTTGTTTGTAATATATAACACAAACATTATTTACACACACACACACACATATATATATATATAATTAAATAAAATTTGTATATAATTTATTAATAAATTAAAATATAATTTTTTTCATTCTATAATTAATGTATATGGTGAATATTTTTCATTTTATAATTTAAAAATACTTAAATTATAACTAACTAATTAATTTGTTATAATTAATAATAATTAAAATATAATTTATTAATTAATTATATTAAGTAGTATATATTAATATTAATATTTAATATATATGTTAGTGGGATGCTTGTTAATTATTATATAGTAATATTTAGCTAACTAGTCCCTCATGCATATATTTTTTGCCTGGAGACGTTCTTTGTTTCTTCTGAAACCAACTCTTTTTGGTCCAGAAATGAAAGTTTTAAAAATCGATCATTCCCTGGCATGGTTATGCCTGGAAATGCTGAAAGCTTTAAGTTTCTGTTTTGTTATGTGACTATTTGCAATGTTAATTTCAGTGGCTATATGTGCAAACTGTGCTTTATTTTCTAAATTCAGTGGCTATATGCGGTTTCGCGTCTTGTGTCTAGGGTTTTTCGTGCGCGGAGCACGAGAGTTCCATTTAAAACCTAAATTTTCTGCCTTTTGATCGTTTATTCAGTTCCTGATAGTCGATTAGGTTAATGGGTCTTCCTCATTTCGCTTCGTTTTCTTGGTGCGTGCTTACTGCTTTATTCTACTAGATATATGTTTCATAGCAAAGGATGGTTTTACTATGCAACCATGTGGGAATAGGATCCATGAGGACCTAGTATCCCAGGCAGGGATGGACGGTTTTGGGGTTAGACAAGTTTGTTGTTTTTTTTTAGTAAAAAATGGTTGCTGTGGGCGATTGGGTAGGCTTTGAGACCTCGGTGTTCGAGAAGGAGAAGGTTACACTGGCTGGTCGCGATGAGGTAATTTGATATTTGGATATGTTGGCTAGAGGAAAGTTCGGAGCTTTCTGGGTTTGTGTAGTTCTACTAGGCTGTGTGATCTGCATTTATGTGCTTATTCATGTTGGGGATAGCAGTGGGCTTTTTGGGGAGGTAGGAACTAAAAGAGGGGAAACTGTTGAGGATTTCCTGTGTATTTTTTTGAGTGGTTGTTCGCGAGAAAAATCTTTGCTTCGGGTTTAAAGTATTTAGTGTTTATATGTTGAAAAAAGGAGAAGAAATTCAATTGTTCAAGGATTTGACTATTATTCCTCTCTTGGTGATCTGGTGTTGGGAAGCTTTATGTTGTATTTTCATAATGACATTTATATCGGGTTCATAGCAAAACCAAGCCAGTCTCCGTTCTCCAGCAAGTCTACGACGCGGGTCACTGGTGTTTTGGCGAGGACTACGTGCAAGAAGTCGTCGAAAAAGCTCCTAAGGTTTCTCTCACTCTCCCTTACTCGATTTTATTTTCGTTCATTTGTTTTGTTGTGTTTGGGATAGCCAAATCTCCACTTTTGAGGATGTTCTCGGGTCATGAAAGTTCTATAAAGCAAAATATGCATTTCAGATCAAGGGGACTAAGCTTAGACCCTCCGATCACAGCAAAGGTAAACGCATTCTTTCTTATTTCCCTTTTCTTTTCGTTTTTATCTTTAAAAAAAAAACTTAATGGATTTTAAGTTTTCACGTCTCTCTATGAATTAATTTGGGTCTCTTTGAATTAATTTGGGTTTTTGAGATCTGGGAGGAGGGCCTAGGGTTTTAGTTCCCACAAAGAAAAGAAAAGAAAAGAAAGTTATTGTTTCAACTTTCTTCTCTGAAGAATGTGTTTGGGTGAAGAGGAAGAGGAAGATCTATGAGGCAAAGAAGGGTATTTTTGTTGTGTAGTGGAAGTGGGATTGGAAGGGTTTTCTTCTTTCCTGTCGTAGACAGTATTTGGGAGGGTGGGTTATTAGATGGTGTGGACAAAAGTTTTGATCTTTGAAATATGAGATTTCACTCAGCAGACACAGAAAGGTATGCTTCACCTTATTGCTTACTTTCTATGATTTTTTTAATGTATTCTTTCCTTTTTATTTTTGCTTGTTCTTTTGTTAGTTTAGTGGTTGCGCTTTTACTTGTATGCAACTGTGCATTTTATTTCGTATTTTCCTTACTGGTTCATTTTGTGCATAAGCATTTACTATTGCTTTGCTTCTAGTTGCATGCAAAATTTGAAACCTTTTAACTTTGACTTTGAAAATGTTCCTTGAGGTTTGTTGTTAGTAATGCATATTCCATCAAATGTTAAACTTGAGGTTACTGAACTCAACTTGATAAGTATAACCTCAACTCTCAAGCTAGTTTTTTTCGCCTCTTTGTCTCCACGGACCCTTCTTACCATTCAAACCCTAGTCTTTTGTAGTCATCACCTTTGGATAATCTTTTGCATCACTTTTTTATTGTCACATCTGCATATAGATTTACTGGAAACAACCTCTATTATATAGAGATAAGGCTACGTACTATCAGACCTCCCCAGACCCTACTTTATTGCGGAACTTCGGACTGGTTATGATGATATAATTTATTAACAAAATAAAATATTATATATATATATATAATCATTAACTTTTGATAAGTTATAATTAATAATAATTAATTGATTATTAATTAATTGATAAATAAAAAATTACCTTTCATTGTCAATATTCACTCTACATGCAACTTTTGCCACAACTTCTCCGAAACCATTCCTCCAGATCTTCACCATCTGCTCAGGGAACTTGCTTCCAAGTTTAATGAAAGCATTTTCAAAGCTCCCAGTTCGATATCTAATATCTTCTGATCTTATGTAATAGAAAACTGGTAGGATTTCTTTCTTCTTAAGAAGATAGAAAACTGTAGGATTTCTTTTTTCTTATATAAGAAGAAAGAAATCTTACTAGTTTTCTATCACATAAAGTCTGAAGATAGTTGATATCAAACTGAGAGTTTGGAAAATGTTTTCATTGAACTTGAGAGCAAGTTCCCTGAACAGATGGTGAAGATATGAAGGAATGGTTTCGGAGAAATTGCGGCAAAAGTTGCATATAGAGTGAATATTAACAATGACAGGTAATTTTTTATTTCCATATTCTGCAAACATTATGCGACCAAGCTATTCTGAATTAGTACTTAGTATAAAAGGGTAAACAGTCACAAAGCAGTAGAAAAATATCAATGATCGTTTACCACTGAACACTATTTACTATAGAAGACTCTATCAAAGAGCAAAGATGCCATAGTTTGCTGCCCCAGTCAATGAATAATTCTGTTTGTTCCTTTGCTTTGACTTCCACATTCTTAGCCAACAAAGAGATATCTTGATCCGTCATGTAGTAATTTCATGTGTTTTCAAATCCTTATAAATTTTGTGCTAGATATTGGTTAGATCAGTATAGTGGTTGTATCACTCTAATATTGTATTAAAGCAATGACGTTGTGTTTTCATCATGGTGGTAGTGTCTACATTAGCTGTAATGACAACATTTGTTGTGGATTTGGTAACCATTTGTGTGCTTGGTTGCGTAGAGAAGAGATTACAATCACGAATGATAAAACATTTCCCGCTAGAACTCTAACTGCAAATCAAATATTGTGATTATTATCATTTCAAAAGAATATCTAATATCTTCTGACCTTATGTGATAGAAAATTGGTAGGATTTTTTTTCTTCGTATCATATTTCAGTCATCTCAAGTATGATAAGAAGAAAAAAATTCTACAAGTTTTATATCACATAAGGTTAGAAGATATTAGATATTCTTTTGAAATGATAATGATCACAATATTTGATTTTTTGATAGCATCCCCTCGTGCCAATTCAGTTAGAGTTCCAGTGGGAAATGCCTTATCATTTGTGAATGTAATCTCTTCTATACGCAACCAAGCACACAAATGACTACCAAATCCACAACATATGTTGTCACTACAGCTAATGTAGACACTACCACCGTGATAAGAACACAACGTCATTGCTTTAAGATGATACTGAAATATGATAAGAAGAAAGAAATCCTACCAGTTTTTTATCACATAAGGTCAGAAGATATTTGATATCAAACTGGAAGCTTTGAAAATACTTTCATTGAAGCAAGTTCAATGAGCAGATGGTGAAGATTTGGAGGAATGGTTTCGGAAAAGTTGCGGCAAAAACTGAATATAAAGTGAATATTGACAGGTAATTTTTGATTTCCATATTCTGCAAACATTATGCTACCAAGCTATTCTGAACTAGTACTTAGTATAAAAGGGTAAACAGTCACGAAGTAGTAGAAAAATATCAATGCACTTTTGCACCATATGTATTTTGTTCCTCTCTTTCACTTGGCAACATATCTTATCATTCTTTCTTCATCACTTTGGCAGGGATGAATCAGGAATTGTTCAAGATACAACCACAGATGTTAGCAGTATGTAAAATGTGTATGTAGCCTTGACGTCCTGGGGTTGAAGGGTAATAGTTAGCTTATGAAGTTTGTTCACCATTATGATCTTTAATTTATGTTTTCTTTGGAAGTTGAAAAAGAATAGTGTTGAGAACCAGTGAAGGTGGAAGTCAAAAGAAGTTTGTAGGACAAATAAAAAGCCGGCTACAGAAAGCCTTACAACTCAAAGTAAATCTAGCTGTGCTGGAGGGGACTAGAATAGGAAGAGCTTAGGAGGCTACAGAACCTTAGAATACAGAATGGTGGCTTAATATTTATAATATGCTTTTGATTTTTGTTTCAGTGTTTGATATCAACCTTTGGAATGCTAATAAGCCATTTCTAATGTGGGATTCCTCTGCATTTGTTCACAGAAGTAAATCCAAAAGCATTGTTGTGAAAACTGAATCTTTACAGAATTGGAATTGAAGAGAAGTATATAGCAAAGACAGATTACTTGCAAACTTATGTGATTCACATGGCCAGTGGATAAATAGAAGCCAAATCCAACAAATGTATCTGTGTTCATTTGGTGTCAGCAACTGCCATCTAGTTACTTCTCCCCCACAAGTAGAAGTTGGGCCATATGTGGACCAAAAGATTCTTATAAGCCCTCAGCTGCTCAAATTAATCTTCCACTGTCTAAGTACTCGGATAATCTTTTTGGTTTTTCCTGGCATCATCTCCCAGCTCTCTCTCTTCGTAATTACTCTTTTTTTTTTTTTCCCTTTTTTAGATGCCATCTTGCAGCCTACATCTCATTGCACTTCATCAATGCCTGTGAGTGGTGGTCTCTCCAAAAAGAAACAAATAGCTGATGTGAAAGGTATGAAAGGTATTTAATCTTTTGGTGAAATGCTTACAGACTTCTCTAGACCCTAGTAAAGTAAGTCGTGGAGCGATGATGCGATGATATGACTTACGGATTGAAGTTCTTGATTGCATATATGTAATCAAGGGCACTGGACATTTATCCATCATGCCATTTATGAATTATCCATAGATGTTTTGACGACAGCCTTTCTAGAATCCACACCATCGTTTGGTTGAACCGAAAAGACGATATGATCAACTTATTGAATGCTAACCAAGGGGACATCCACTTCTTCTGCCATGACTTCTTAATAACATAAATATTAGTTTTTTATGGGAAACCTTGGATTTTGATTTCATTATGTCAAAGAGTCCTTAATGGTTGTGTTTGGTGATTTCCTTTTATTTGTTAAAGTCGGTAAAATTCCGCTCAAACTCAGACCACAAGTTGGTCGTCAATCTCAGGAACCTCTCGAAAATTTGATACATGGAAAATTGCCTTCCAAAAAGATACATCGACCTGAGTTACACAGAGGACAAGTCACGGAGGAGGTAGGTCTTCGGACTATTTCTTTTGTCATGGTGTTCCATAGATCACTAGTATTGGAGAAATTAGAGTTTCACAGTCGTGTTATGCAATATGCAGGATGCTTCACACCATCATAGATCTGGTAGCACAAATGAATTATGTTCGAAATCCCAGCTCCTGTAATGTTAAAAAAGCTGCAAGCTGCAGGGCTTCTCTAGTGCCTTCTGTGTCTGTCGCAGATGCAGCGTCTTCCACACATGTAAACCTTTCTTTGTAGCTCACTTGTTTCATCTCAGACATACGATACTGACCTCCTCCTTTTACTACAGCTGTTAATCAACATGCAGAAAATGCTTTCCTGCTACAACCAGACTGCTGCTACTTCTTCCTCATTTTCTGATGTCAATCACGATGTTGCGGACACTTGCAAAAGATTCTGTTCCCTCTCAGTCCTGCTTGAAAGGAATCAGAACAGCTTTGAAGACCATTTTTGATTGCTTCTCTCATGGTTCCTCTGTTTTACAGGATTTTGAATGTCTTGGAACTCTATAAAGGTTCCTTATCTTATCTGTCTGATCTTGGACTTGAGGAAGGCATTTCAAATGAGATAAAGGTTGCTACTGAACTTATCGCAGACAAGTTTAAGCGTATGCAGGAACGGTTTGAGATAGCTGAAAACACCCTGGATAAAGCTTCTAAACTGAAACCCGAAAAAGAGCGAGCTAGTTACGATTGCCAACAGTACCGCTGCCATTTTTGGGAACTAGATGCTGAGAAAAAGTTCCTGGACAAAAAGGAAACTCAATTGGAAGGTAAACAACCAACCCTTAGGAACCAACTAAGCGATGTCCAGGCCAAACTCCAACAAAGCCAAGCTGTAGGATATTTGATTTTCTTATATATAAATATTTGATTTAAGAAAGAAATTTTTAAAGGAACCATATTAAAATTTTTTAATAAATATTTGAATTTTATTGATCATTTAATTTATTAAATAGTTTATTTTAATTTATTTAAAAAATTCACGCGTAATTCCACTGCCCAACCGTACTTGCCCTGCAACGGGGAGAAAATTCGCTTAACCAAACTAGGGTTAAGCTTCAAGAGTTAGTTAACTATGGTTAAGTGTTTAAAGACCGCCCTGTTTCTTCTGACTCGTTGAGTTAAACAAGGGGCAATTCAGATCAATCGACTGCGTGATTTCTTCAGATTTTAGGTGCGAATCGATGGAACTCCCGACCACCGATCAACGGTCGATCAAACACGACGTGTTTATAAGTTTCAGGGGGGAAGATACCCGCCACAACTTTGTTAGTCATCTGTATGCGGCTCTGAAACGAGAAAGTATCAACACTTATGTTGATGAATTGAGTCTCAGGAGAGGTGATGAAATCATTTCTGCTGTCCATCAAGCAATTGAGAAATCTATGGTTTCCGTAGTCATATTTTCAAAGTATTACGCTTCTTCAACATGGTGTTTGGATGAACTTGTCAAGATAATGGAGTGCCATGAAAAGACGGGTCAAATTGTTATGCCTGTTTTCTACCATGTTGCCCCATCTGATGTAAGGAAACAGAAAGGTTCATTTGGGGAAGCTTTTGATGTGCACGAACAGCGTTTTAAGGGTGATCGCACAAAGGTTCTTCGCTGGAGAAATGCCTTAACTCAAGCTTCCAATTTGTCTGGTTGGGATTCTAGAGTTGCTAGGTATTGTTAGTTAGTAATATTATGTTTTCATCATCGTCTTTGCGTGGTGCAATCTATTGTTGGATACTTTTGCTGATTCAATTTCAAAGTTTGTGTCTTTTACTTTTTCAGGTTTGAGGCATTGCTTGTTGATGAACTTGTTTCAAAAATTTCGGAGATCATGAATCAACGAAAGTATTCAGTGATTGGGCCCCATGATTTGGTCGGAATCGAACCGCGGATTAAGGAATTTGAATCCCCTTTATCATTTGAAACGTCTGATGTCCGATCCATAGGAATTTATGGCATGGGTGGTATTGGCAAGACTACCTTGGCTAAAGCTGTTTATGGTCACTATCGTAGTAAATTTGAATGTTCCTTCTTTTTGGAGAATATGAGGGATAAGAAGTATACACTTTCCCATTCTCATGTTTTGAAGCAATTCCTTTCTCAAGTTTCTGCCGAGGAATGTGGCACTGTTGATGATTGGCCTTCTCTTTGCAAATCGAAGCTTCGCATTAAAAGGACTCTAATTGTTTTTGATGATGTATATGACTTACGGGAGTTAAAATCATTTTTTGCTGGTGATGATTTTCTGTGCGGGAAGGGAAGCAGAATCATTATAACGACCAGAGACAGATCTATGCTTTTAAAATATGGAGTAGATATGATATATGAAGTTGGAGGTTTGAACAGCCACGAAGCTCTAAAGCTCTTTTCTTTAAATGCCTTCAAACAACACCCACCTGCTGATGATTATCTGAAACTGTCAAGAAAAGTTGTAGAATTCACCAAAGGTGTTCCATTAGCTCTTAAAGTTTTGGGTTCATTTTTTTATGGCAAGAATATACAGGAATGGGAATTCAGATTACAGAAATTGAAAAGTATTCCTAACCAAGAAATCCTGAATAAGCTCAAAGTGAGTTTTGATGCGCTGGATGAGGAAGAGAGGAAAATTTTTCTTGATATTGCTTGCTTTTTCAGAGGGGAGAAGATAAACCGTGTCAAAAGAATCCTAGAAGGCTCTTATTTTTCAGCAGATATTGGGATTAGTCTTCTAACTGAGAAGTGTCTCTTATATATCTCATATAACAAGCTGCAGATGCATGATTTGCTGCAAAGCATGGGTAGGGAGATTGTTAGACAAGAATCGAAGGAGCCAAGTAAGCGAAGTAGGTTGTGGAATCATGAGGATGTCTGTCATGTACTATTGAAAGACAAGGCATGTGCTTGGTGTCAATTTTGCGCCTTTCGGGGTCTTCTAATTGTGTCTCTCCAGTATCAGCCTACATTTTTTTACTTTCTATCTCATAAGTCTTTATTTGATTTTCAGAATCTGATGACAAATCTTTCGGTTTTATTGTCAGGGATCTGAAGCTGTAGAAGGAATATCGCTGGATCTGTCCAAAATTAAGGACCTCCACTTACGTCCCAAAACATTTTCTAAGATGTCTAATCTTAGATTTCTTAAATTCTTTATTCCTTTGCATGAAAAGCCCTCTAAGGTGCACCTACCTCTAGGCCTAGATTCTTTTCCCAACAAGTTGAGATATATCCACTGGCATGGCTATCCTTCGATGTCGCTGCCTTCAAAATTTTGTCTTGAAAACCTTGTTGAGCTAAACTTACCATACAGTCAGGTCCAACGACTATGGAAAGGAACTCAGGTAATTTACCTATACATACATGTTTGTGATACCAACTTTAGCAATTTATGCAACTATCTGTATGTATGACTGTAGGCAATAGTATCTGTTGTTTTGCGCATAATCACTTATAGTTTTGTAAACGTAATTCTTTGTTTGATAAGTTGTTCAATTTGTGAATGCTATTTATTATCCCATTTGTTTGGTTGCAGATTCTCCCAAGTTTGAAATTGATTGACCTCCGTTATTCCAGACAACTGATTGAGACCCCACAACTCTCTGCCACTAATCTTGAATTCATAATACTTGAAGGATGTGATAGATTGTCTGAAGCTACCCTACCCTTTCGTTTTATGTCAAAACTTAAGCTTCTGAATATGAAACATTGCACGAGATTAAAGCGCATTCCTGTTGTAGTCGATATGAAAGATCGTCAAATTTTTAACTTTTTTGACCGATTAAAATTTCCAAAGTTTCCAGAGATTTTGAGTAATTTGAAAGAGCTATACTTGAGTGGCACTGAACTGGAAGAATTGCCTCAATCTATTGTGAATTTTTCTGGACTTACTGCATTGAATCTAGAAAATTGCCAGCGACTTAGAAGTTTGCCAAGCAGCATTTGTAAATTGAAATCCCTAGAAGTGCTTGTTCTTTCTGGCTGCTCAAGATTTGAGAAATTCCCAGAGATCTTTGAGACCATGAATTCTTTGTCCCGTCTTAATTTAGATGGAACAGCTATCAGAGAGATGCCCTCTTCAATAGATAATTTAGTAGGGCTTTCTTTGTTGAATCTTAGAATGTGCAGGCACCTTGTTTCTCTTCCAGATAGTATGGGAAATATGATATCTCTTGAGCATCTTATTCTTTCTGGCTGTTCGAAGCTTGAATGGCTGCCAGATGAGTTATGGAAGTTAGAATCTCTGAAGGAACTTGAACTTGATGCCGTCGCTGTAAACCAGTTATCTGGCTCAATTTTAGCTCTACAAAATGTGGACATAATGAGAAGCTCTGGAAACTTCAAAACCCATATTATTCTCCCCGGAGTTCTTGGTCACTTATTATCCCTTCAATATTTGTATCTGAGCGGAAATAGTTTTGAGAAGCTACCTGCAAGCATTGGATTGCTCCCTAAGCTGCAAAGGCTCGATGTGAGCTACTGTAGACGACTTAGGTCTTTGCCGGAGCTTCCTCGTAGTCTGGCATATCTAGATGCACACGATTGCTGGTTACTTGAAGATGTACCAGGTTCGACGACCAGTTTCACTGAGAGAAGTTTCAATTTCATATTCAGTAATTGTTTCCAATTGGATATGGGAGCAGATGACAGCATTCTGTTAGAAGCGCATCTGAGTGTTGAGGAAATGGCAGTTACATCTCCAAAACTACACAAGGTTTCTCTCTTCTGTCTCCTTGTATATGCATGCATATGTTTCCAACTGTGTTCGTGTATTATTCTTTTTCTGAGACACTTCCTATTCCATTGTACAGGTGTTTCCTTCAAGAACTTCAGCATCTATTTGTATTCCAGGAGATCAAATTCCATATTGGTTCTCTTATCAAAGTATGGGCTCTTCAATATCCATGAAGGTGCCTGTTCAACGTCACAGCTATAAATGTCTAGGCTATGCCATATGCACAGTCATTTCCTTTGACGGATATCATGATGATGGTCAATTTAATGTGAAATGCCGTTTGAAAACTGATAATGGTGAATTCAATGACTTTATTGGCTACTCTGGAGGTTGGTTTAGCGGGGAGGGTAAACCCAGATTTATCAGTTCGGATCACATGTTCCTATGGTTTGGCTGGTTCACTCAGGAAGTTCCCAGTCTTCTGTCATTTGAGTTCTGCCCTGTGAAAAATCGTGAACACCGTTTACACGAGTGCAAGGTGATAAAATGTGGTGTGCATCTTTTATACTCTGAAGTTGAGGGTGAGACTTTCAGGGAAGTTGACAAAGGACAAGGACCACATTCAAAGAGATGCAGACGTGGCTATTTGTATGATGAAGCTCAACCCTCTGGGTTCATCCCTTGTGAGGGGTAGATGTATTCTTGTACTAAAACAAGAGAATGAGTATCATTTTCTATGAAAAGATTGAATAAGTACTTTGATTGTTGTGGAATAAGAAAGAAACCTTCTTAAGCTCTTAGAACATCACATTTCGTCCTGTGGTTCTTTTGAATCAGTTCCTGATACAGATGGCTCAGTTTATGAAATTCTCCTTAGTATTCATTTTGGTTTCATTATCAAGTCATTGTTGAAAAAAGAATGCTGTGGTTTGGCCAATGCCATCTTTGTAACAGCAAACATTTGTTTATATGCACTGTGACTATTGAAGGCATACCCTTGTCTTTCATTCCAATGAGAGGAAACGATATCCAACAATTATATCTTTTAGGTTCCCAATTAGAGATAACAATTTGAGTAAGGTCGGCCAGTAAATGGATGAATCCAAATTCACCGAATTTTGAATTAAATTCGGAATTGGGAGGGTTAGAAAAATATTATTATTTTAATTCTAGATACAGTATGTTCTTTTAATTTATGATGATTAGTTTAATCTAAAAAATGTCAAATTTAAAATTGAACTTAATTAAATTTAATTTAACTTATTGATTTCATATTAAATTTAAATTAATTTGTTATATTTGATTATGAATAAGAAGAACGAAATGCATTATTAAAAATGTTTTAATTTATGGAACAAAATCTTTTTTGATTGTTGAGTAATTGCTTTGAGTAGGGTTATAATGACTAAAACTGTTTTTGATCACTATCGTAGTAAATTTGAATGTTCCTTCTTTTTGGAGAATATGAGGGATAAGAAGTAT
>JANVCQ010000003.1:3193764-3207992 GCA_025531925.1 Erythroxylum plowmanianum | reverse complement strand
AAGAGTATTTTCTTGATGTTGCTTGCTTTTTCAGAGGGGAGAAGATAAACCATGTCAAAAGAATCCTACAAGGCTCTTATTTTTCAGCAGATGTTGGGATTAGTCTTCTAACTGATAAGTGTCTCTTATATATCTCAAATAACAAGCAGGAAATGCATGATGTGCTTCAAGATATGAGTAGAGAGATTGTTAGACAAGAATCGAGGGAGCTAGGTAAGCGAAGTAGGTTGTGGAATCATAAGGATGTCTGTCATGTACTATTGAAAGACAAGGCATGTGCTTGGTGTCAATTTTGCGCCTTTTCTCCCGTCCACATAGTAGCTCCAGTTGCCATTTCCCAAGTCCACATGGTTGCCGCAGTAGCCATTCCCATAGTCCACAGGGTAGCCATAGCCCCAGTTGCCATTTCCCAAGTCAAAACAGTAGCCGACCATGGTGCTTCCACGACAATACGGGTCGACTCCATAGTGGCGTGGGATGGGCTGTGAAGGATGTGAATTTGAGGCATCTGATCTCTGACCCGAATGTGACTCGGAAGGCTTCCCTTCTACACTCCATAATCTTCACAAAGTTCGTCCAAGCACCATGAGGAAGAAGCATAACCTATAGAGAAAATAGTTAACGCAACCTTGGAATCTTGGATTGCTACCATAAGTGCTGTTTCGATATGCTTGCCCCTTTCAAGTTTGTTATCGACGAAAAAATTGAGATATGCGTCGTTAAAAGCTAAGATCAAATAGCTGAGGAAGTTGAAACGGACGTCATCACCCTTGAGAAGAAGCCATAGTAAGAAGCAGATGCTGAGGCCGATTGCATGCAAGTCACATTAAGAAAGTCAATACGTGAATGGATATATAAGAACAGGGAGTTGCTTTGCACGACGATTTCAGCCATCACAATCTAGTCTAAATGTGGTCCGATTTGACCCAGCTCGAAGTTAACTCGCCAACCTCGAGCCACGGGCTCAGCTCTCTAAGGGATATGGCCAAGAAAGAAAAAAGCTTCAAAGAATCTCTCCATGAGCTTGCAACTCAAACGAATTTTCCATGAGATTAAAAACTTTCCAGCAAAGTTTTGAGGAGATCCTCTTGAACCTTGATGCAATGCTAACATCATATCGATTCCCCTCTCCTCTGGTTCATTTTCACGTTTATTTTAAAAATTATATAATATTATTTATTTTTTGTAATTAAAAATAAATCAATTTTACGAATACTAGATTAGATTCTGGTATAATATTATATTGGTACGGGTTAATATCAGATACCATTTCGGATAATTTTTTAAATTTATGAAATAGTCCTTGAATTTTTTTTAACATTATAAAATAGTCTATTGTTATATTATACAGTTGTACTGTATATTTTTAATCATGTCTTTAAAAATTATAATAATAAATAATAATCACAATTTTAATTTAATTTATAAAATTTATTTAATAATTATTAACAAATATAATTACATTTAAAATATATTTTAAAATATATAAATTTTAAATAAATTTTGATTTAATAATAAGAAATATATAAAATAAATATTAGTTTACAAATAATAATTTTTAAATTATTTATTTTAAAAAATAAAATATTTTTATTAATACTTTATTAATAAGTATTTTATAAAATATTAAAATAAATTTAACTAAAAAAATTTATTTTTAAGTTTTATTTAATTTATAATTATTATTAGTAATAAAAATATTTATTATTATTTTAAAGACAAAAATAAAATTCACAATAATTATAAAAGTTGAAGTAAATAAAATAACTAATTAAAAAATTTTGAAAAAAGGGAAAGAGAGGTAGGAGAGAGGCAAGGATATTTTAAAATTTTTTGAAAATTTTGCAAAAAAAATCCCTCTATATTTTTTAATTTTCGATACCAACCAATATTTAACCAGTATTTTAAATATCGGCCGATACCATCCAAAACGGGCCAATATCTACTAGTATTCAAATCTAATATGACCGACCCTTTTTTTCGTAGTATCGGTCGGTACGAAACGGTATTCATATCTTTGCTTAAAATGCAAGTAAATTAAATTTAAATTAATTCATTATTTCTGATTACGAATAACAATTGTTTTAACTTATTTTTTGTTATGAAATTTTAAACTTTTCAATTAATATATTTGTCATATCTTAAATAAAATTTAAAGAAATTTAAAGATCAATGAATTTTTAAAAATAAATTCTAACTTCATTTGATTTCAAATTTTAGCTTATACATTAGTGGCATAGTCCTGTCGAGTCTCTACAGCAAACCACAGTGCCTAAGTGAAATATACATTATCTAGACAAAAGTCCTATGTTTCTACTTCCACGAACTCAAGCACTCGCAAGCATTTTGTGTCTGAGCGCCAAATCTATGTCTGCTCCTCTCTTCAACCTCACTCCTGATTTAGCAGTCTCGAGGCTCTGCTTGGGTCTCACCTCTCTCTTTTTTGTCTCTCATTTCTTTAGATATACTGTTACTCTCACAACAATGGACCTCTCAAACCCAGTTCTTTTACTGGTTACTCTCTTCCAGGAACCATGACTTTTGGCGAGCAAAACACGCTGTCCCAATCTTTTCGCATTCTCGACGAGGCCTTCCATGGCGGGATCAACTTCTTTGACTCTGCTGAAATGTAACTTTTCCCATTTTCCTCTGATAACTTTCCGAGTCTTCAATTGCTTTCACCGTAATCCGGCTATTGGTAATGTTGTATTGCAAGTAAGTTGGAAACTTTGTTCAGGTATCCTGTGCCTCAACGCGAAGAAACTCAGGGGAGGAGCGAGGAATATTTTGGCCGTCGGGTTAAAGAAAGGAGGATTCCGCGTGATCGTGTTGTCATAGCTACAAAGGTTTTAATCCTCTAATTTATTACTATGTAGAAAGATTATAATTTTGATTCTATGTATCGCATGATCAGATTTTTGTAGTAAAGCTGAGTTATTCTTTAAGGATCTTTTTAGTTCTGTTGTGCTCGTTTGGTTGCTAATGGATGAATGGTCGAATGGGTATATGTCATTGGAATTATGAGTTTGAAATTCTAAGAAAAGGAAGTTTCTTGTCAAGTTGGCGGATTTTGGACGTAAGATTGGTGTACTTCTGTGTAAAACATCCTCCTGACTTGAAGCATCATATTGTCAATATCTTTCACTCCAGAGTTTGTGTGCGGAATTTGCTGGGGCTTTTGAATAATTTCATAGGCTCTCCAGTATTAGGATCAGTGTCACTAGGAGAAAAATGGCAGATCAGTACTTAGTTTGTACTTATATGATCTTATATTGTTCATCTGCTAATAGAATTCATAAATGGAATCTGATTTGCTTTTCCCTTCTGTACAACAGTGGAACTTGGAACTTTTGGCTGAACCACAATTTAACAATAGTCAGCAGAATTCATCGTCCTGCTGCTTTCCATGCTAATGAAATTTTCTATTAACTAATTGTTCTCATCTTTTGTAATAACCCATTGTCACATAAAATACATGTGAAAAGTCTTCTCATTCTGATCTGATGGCGAGAAATAGTTTGATCCAGGTCGCAGGACCTTCTGGACAAATGTCTTGGATACGAGATGGACCAGAATGTTTGGATGGCCGAAATATTACCGAGGCTATTGATAGTAGGTTGGTATATGCATTTGTACGTAACTATTGTAGAAGGCTGGTGCACTGTGAGCCCCTTACTATTAATTCGAAATTGGATTGCTGTCAAAGATTTGTGAACCATTGCTGATAGTTATCTGTCTGGCTTTTGTTGAAAACAATAAATATAATCAATATTGTTATAATAGTTTTTGATTGATTAGAATATCCTACGGCAAACATATTGTGAAAAAGTTTGATTACTGAATTTTGATTATTTGATTAATTTCATAATTTGTCTATTGATTTGATTATTATGATTGATGCAGTTTGATGCGACTACAGATGGACTACATTGATCTCTATCAAATTCATTGGCCCGATCGGTTTGTATGTGAATCCTGTTGTTTTTCATCATTATCAATGTGTGCATGTTTGTCTGTATCAGCATGGATTTTTTGTGGCTCTGCTGCTTTATTCATTTATATTTTGTTTGTTTTAGCTGTATTATGTTTTCTTTCTTTTGTTTCCTTAAAACATCAATAGTTGCTTTTTCAGGTATGTTCCAATGTTTGGAGAAACTGAGTATGATCCAACCCGACAGTTTTCCTCAGTTTGCATTGAGGAACAGCTTGATGCTCTTGGTAGAGTGGTTAATGCTGGCAAGGTGAGTGGCAAAATGTCAAAGTCAATCTCTTACTAGGAATACAGCTAATAACTTGGGACCTTTTTGTGTAGACAAGATACATTGGACTCAGTAATGAAACATCTTATGGTGTTATGAAGTTTCTTCAGATTGCTGAAAGGGCTTCTCACTGCCCAAAGATAATATCTATACAGGTTTTGGATTTATTACTCTGCACTTTATTGATGCTTATGATCTTTGTTCTATTCAACACTTTCTTCTCTGCCTTTCTAGCATCCGCGTGCATATTCCACTCTTTTGCTTTTTGAATTTTCTTTGTATTAATGCTAATCCACAGCTTTTCTTTTTCAATAATAGAACTGTTATAACTTGCTCTACCGAACTTTTGATTCTGGATTGGCTGAATGCTGTCATCATGAAGGGTATGTTTTGTTCTGGAAATAAGTACTCAGTTTAAAATTAAACATGTTTGTTCCAAGTCTGAAATGTTCATTTGTCTTATTTTATATTAATAATTGCCCCCTTTCATGGTTATCCCATTGTTCAGTAGAACTTCCTTTGATCATGGCTGAAATTTTACAATGTATGTTATTACTCCATTTTCAATATACAAGATGTTTGTTGTCCTTATAAAATATCATTGTTAATTCTAAGCTAGGAAAAACTACCATATCCTCTGATATGGTGGAGACCTCAAAGCGCAAAACCTCTTTTACTATGCAACTGTTTTATGTAATGGATTATAGTGGGATATGTAAGTTGACTTTTTATTTGAATGAACTTACAGTTGTTTTTCTCTAGATTTCTGCTCAACTATGTAATCTGACTTTACTGAACAGAAAGATGTTAAGTTATTCTTGAAAATGGTTTTATGGAAGGCCACCTTATAATCAGTCTATTGTTGTATTATTGATTTGTTGTAGAGTCAGCTTCTTGGCCTACAGTCCCCTGGCAATGGGCATACTATCTGGGAAGTATTTTGCACCTGACGGGGGTCCAACTGATGCCAGGTTAAATCTTTTTAAAGGTCAATCATTGAATTTTCTCTTTTCCCTTTTATCACTTGTACCTTTTGTCCAATAATAAAACCGCTGCCTTTTACATTTCATGATGGTTGCGCTATCTCTCCTTTCAGGTAGGTATTCAGAAGGAGAATCAAGATACAACTTGTGTAATAACATCGTAAAAACAGCTACTATGGTAAGTATATTCTTTTATGGTTTTGAGCTTTATCTCCTTTTTACCTATAGAGGTCATAAATAACTTATTGAATGAGTTTGATGGTAAGTTTGGATGCTACCACTTGATGCTGACAAACCAACAATGAAGAAAGGGCAGTTGAAATTGCTTCTTGAACACTCTATCCTTTGATACAATTTCGCAAGTGTGATTGGGTTCAAGTTGCTACTGGCTATTTCGGCAAGTTAGGCTGATGACTTTGCTTAATTACCACTTAACTTCCTATTTCAACATTAGTGGAAAATGTTGTGAAAAGGTAACTAAACCTAAATTAAATTAATCATAATTCTTATTAAAAATTAACATATTTAATAATTAAATAAAATATATTTAGTTGATACTAAACTAATTTTATTGATAAATATTATATAAAAGATTAAAATAAATTTAATTAATTAAAAATAATTCATATTTAAATTTTATCTAATATATAATTATGAATAATAAAATATATTAATAAGCAAACATGTTTTTGTTTTTATTTAAAATATAAAACAAAAATTAAAAATAGCAACTTCTGGTTTCAATTTTAAAATCGCAAGTATATTGGAAACTATGTATTTACTATTTATTTTCTCAACCCAAAAAAAATATTCAATCTATGTTACAAAAGAAATAGATATAAACCTTGTAGGAATGAGCTTAACAAATAATAATTAGAGGACAACCTATGAAGGATGAAACACGGAGCCATAGGATTAAGAAAGCCCAGGGCACACGAGGGTTGCTTATGTCTATGCCTCCTCTCCTAATCTTATCTATTTATATCCATCTACCTTGTAACTAAAAGTAAAGTTGTCTCATACAATTTGACGGTCGGTGTTAACGAAGAAGACTCCAGAAAAGCTACAGACAAATACATCAGACGGCAACGCACATGTTCACACGGGCAGAATAAATTTGTACTAATTAGCTGCCTGGACTATTACAACAAAATAAATCCTAACTATTTATTTTATTCTATGTATGATCAGACGGTTCACACGGGCTGAATAGATCTTTACTAATTAGCTACCTGAATTAGTACAGATTATTACAACAGAACAAGTCCTATCTATTTAATTTATTCGATCCTTTTCATAAGGTGTATGATCAGACGGCAACGCATATGTTCACACGGGCTGAATAGATTTTTACTAATTAGCTAGCGCTGGATTAGTACATATTATTACAACAGAACAAATCCAAACTATTTATTTTATTATGTCCTTTTCATAAGGTGTATGATCAGACGGTTCACATTGGCATAATAGATTTTTACTAATTAGCTAGCTGGACTAGTACAAATTGTTACGACAGAACAAGTCCTAACTGTTTATTTTATTTTGTCCTTTTCATTAGGTGTATGATCAGACGGCAACGCATATGTTCACACGGGCAGAATAGATTTTTACTAATTAGCTAGCTAGAATAGAATAGATTATTACAACAGAACAAATCCTAACTATTTATTTTATTATGTCCTTTTCATAAGGTACGTGATCAAATGGCAACGCATATGTTCACACGGGCATAATAGATTTTTACTAATTAGCTAGCTAGAATTATTAAAGATCCTAACTATTTATTTTATTCTGTCCTTTTCGTAAGGTGTATGATCAGACGGCAACGCATAACAAATTATTACAAGAGAACAAATCTTAGTTATTTATTTTATTCTGTCCTTTTCATAAGCTGTATGATCAGACGGCAACGCATAACAAATTATTACAACAGAACAAATCCTAGTTATTTATTTTATTCTGTCGTTTTCATAAGAATTGTATGATCAGACGGCAACGCATATGTTCACAATGGCATAATAGATTTTTACTAATTAACTAGCTGGATTAGTACAGATTGTTACAATAGAACAAACCCTAACTATTTATTTTATTCTGTTCTTTTCATTAGGTGTATGATCAGACGGCAACGCATATGTTCACACGGGCAGAATAGATTTTTACTAATTAGCTAGCTGGATTAGTATATATTATTACAACGGAACAAATCCTAATTATTTATTTTATTATGTCCTTTTCATAAGGTGAATGATTATGACCAGCCGGCAGAATAGATTTTTACTAATTTGCTAACTAGACTAGTACAAATTGTTACAAAAGAACAAATTCTAACTATTTATTTTATTTTGTCCTTTTCATAAGGTGTATGATCAGACGGCAACGCGGCTGAACAGATTTTTACTAATAAGCTAGTTAGAATTATTACAACAGAACATATCCTAACTATTTATTGTATTCTCTCCTTTTCGTAAGATGTACGGTCAAGATTAATTCACCGAATATATATATATATATGTGTGTGTGTGTGTCTAAGTATATTATTATATTTTTTGCTAGCAAAGAAAAAATAATTAGTATTAAAAATTCACTTGTATAAAATAAATTATAAATAATTATTATTATTTAAACAAAGTTTAACTGGCGTGATGAAAGGAAAGTAGAGTTTCAAGTTTTAAAAATAATGTTAACAACAAAAACATGAAAAAGGAGAGGTTACGTTGTTTCGTTTGTTGTACATGAACAAACACTGTGAAGTGTAAAATTGAATGACTAACGAAGAAAAAAAAAAAAACCTCTGTACTCTTTTCAATTTTGTACTTCGACAAATTAAACCGAAAAGAAGGATAAAGATATACTGTCTTCTTCGAAAAATAAGCAATATAAAATTAGAGAAAATTGTTTTCTTTATTAAGAAGAGTTTTTTTTTAATTTATCTATAATTATATCAAGTATTAAAGGTAGGACATATTTATATGAAACATATATATCCTAACTATTTAGGACATATTTTTATGAAACATATATATCCTAACTATTTAGGACATATTTATCGATATGAAACATATATATCTTAATTATTTATTTTATTCTGTCTTTTTCATAAGGTGTATAGTCAGACGGTTCACACCGGTAGAAATTTTTTTACTAATTATTAAAAACAAACAAATCCTAATTATTTATTTTATTTTGTCATTTTCATAAGGTGTATGATCAGACGGCAACGCATATGTTCTCTACTAATTAGTTAGCTAGAATTATTCAAGAGCCTAATTATTTATTTTATTCTGTCCTTTTCATAAAATGTACGGTCAAGATTAATTCACCGAATGTATATATATGTGTGTCTAAGCAAATAATAAGTGTACAAAGTTCCGTATTATACCTTTCTCTTACGAACTCAAGCTTCCAATTTGTCTGGCTGGGATTCTAGAGTTTCTAGGTATTGTTAGTTAGTAATATTATGTTTTCATCATCGTCTTTGCGTGGTTCAATCTATTGTTGGATACTTTTGCTGATTCAATTTCAAAGTTTGTATCTTTTACTTTTTCAGGTTTGAGGCATTGCTTGTTGATGAACTTGTTTCAAAAATTTCTGAGATCATGAATCAACGAAAGTATTCAGTCATGGGGCCTCATGACTTGGTCGGAATCGAACCGCGGATTAAGGAATTTGAATTCTTTTTATCATTTGAAATATCTGATGTCACAATTTCTGGATTGGGTGGATTTGAAAAAACTGTTTTTGATCACTATCGTAGTAAATTAGAAGTTGCTTCTTTTCGGAGAATATGAGGGATATGAAGTATACACTTTCCCATTCTCATGTTTTGAAGCAATTCCTTTCTCAAATTTCTGCCCAGGAATGTGGCACTGTTGATGATTGGCCTTCTCTTTGCAAATCGAAGCTTCGCATCAAAAGGATTCTAATTGTTTTGGATGATGTACGTGATTTAAGCGAGTTAGAATCATTTTATGGTGGTGACGATCTTCTGTGCGGGCAGGGAATTAAGCAGTATCATCTCTATGCGGCTCTGAAACGAAAAAGTATCAGCACTTATGTTGATGAATTGAGTTTCAGGAGAGGTGATCAAATCATTTCTGCGGTCCATCAAGCAATTGAGAAATCTATGGTTTCCGTAGTCATATTTTCAAACAGAAAGGTTCATTTGAGGAAGCTTTTGATATGCACGAACAGCGTTTTAAGGGTGATCGCACAAAGGTTCTTCGCTGGAGAAATGCCTTAACTCAAGCTTCCAATTTGTCTGGCTGGGATTCTAGAGTTTCTAGGTATTGTTAGTTAGTAATATTATGTTTTCATCATCGTCTTTGCGTGGTTCAATCTATTGTTGGATACTTTTGCTGATTCAATTTCAAAGTTTGTATCTTTTACTTTTTCAGGTTTGAGGCATTGCAATGCTTGTTGATGAACTTGTTTCAAAAATTTGTGAGATCATGAATCAACGAAAGTATTCAGTGATTGGGCCTCATGACTTGGTCGGAATCGAACCGCGGATTAAGGAATTTGAATCCCTTTTATCATTTGAAATATCTGATGTCCGATCCATAGGAATTTGTGGCATGGGTGGAGTAGGAGAAACTGTTTTTGATCACTATCGTAGTAAATTTGAATGTTGCTTCTTTTTGGAGAATACGAGGGATATGAAGTATACACTTTCCCATTCTCATGTTTTGAAGCAATTCCTTTCTCAAGTTTCTGCCGAGGAATGTGGCACTGTTGATGATTGGCCTTCTCTTTGCAAATCGAAGCTTCGCATCAAAAGGATTCCAATTGTTTTGGATGATGTAAGTGATTTAAGCGAGTTAGAATCATTTTATGGTGGTGATGATCTTCTGTGCGGGCGGGGAATTAAGCAGAATCATCTCTATGCGGCTCTGAAACGAAAAAGTACCAGCACTTATGTTGATGAATTGCGTCTCAGTTCTCAGGAGATCAATTCATCTTTGTACCATTTGAAATTAGAGAGTTTTTTGCACCTAAAGTTTGACAATAATTCAATATTTGTATGTTTCAAATATAAGGAGTCTCCTATGAAATATAAAGAGATTGCTAAAATTAACGTTAAGACTGCATCCTAAATGGGCTCTTCATCTAAAATTCTAATGACTTTAAGGATTTCACTTCTCTAATTTTGGTGTTTGGACTCAAAGGCCCTTGTGGACTTAGAATCTGTTGGACCCTCTTATATCCATTCGGGCAAGCCGAGGTTGATGTCTTTATGAATGTTGGAATAACAGTATTGGACTTGTTTGTGCGAATACAGTTTTCACTTTCTGATTATGGACTGGGGCTTTTGTTGAAAATGTGGCGTTCGTGATTTTGTAAATTAAAGCTACATGGATGGATCATGTGTTCATTTTCTAATTATCTCTCCAGTCCAGTCTCTACCGCAAACCACAGTGCCCGAGTGAAATATCCATTATCTAGACAAAGGTCCAATGTTTCTACTTCCACCAACTCAACACACTCGCAAGCATTTTGTGTCTGACCACCGAATCTATGTCTCCTCCTCTCTTCAACCTCACTCCTGATTTAGCAGTCTCGAGGCTCTGCTTGGGTCTCACCTCTCTCTTTTTTGTCTCTCATTTCTTTAGATATACTGTTACTCTCACAACAATGGACCTCTCAAACCCACTTCTTTTACTGGTTACTCTCTTCCAGGAACCATGACTTTTGGCGAACAAAACACGCTGTCCCAATCTTTTCGCATTCTCGACGAGGCCTTTCATGCCGGGATCAACTTCTTTGACTCTGCCGAAATGTAGCTTTCCCCATTTTCCTCTGCTAACTTTCTGAGTCTTCAATTGCTTGCACCGTAATCCGGCTATTGGTAATGTTGTATTGCAAGTAAGTTGGAAACTGTGTTCAGGTATCCAGTGCCTCAACGCGAAGAAACTCAGGGGAGGAGCGAGGAATATTTTGGCCGTTGGGTTAAAGAAAGGAGGATTCCGCGTGATCGTGTTGTCATAGCTACAAAGGTTTTAATCCTCTAACTTGTTACTATGTAGAAAGATTATAATTTTGATTCTATGCATCGCATGATCAGATTTTTGTAGTAAAGCTGAGCTATTCTTTAAGGATCTTTTTAGTTCTGTTGTGCTCGTTTGGTTGCCAATGGATGAATGGTCGAATGGGTATATGTCATTGGAATTATGAGTTTGAAATTCTAAGAAAAGGAAGTTTCTTGTCAAGTTGGCTGATTTTGGACGTAAGATTGGTGTACTTCTGTGTAAACATCATCCTGACTTGCAGCATCATATTGTCGATATCTTTCACTCCAGAGTTTGTGTGCGGAACTTGCTGGGGCTTTTGAATAATTTCATAGGCTCTCCGCTATTAGGATCAGTGTCACTAGGAGAAAAATAGCAGTCCGTACTTAGTTTGTAATTATATGATCTTATATTGTTCATCTACTAATAGAATTCATAAATGGAATCTGATTTGCTTTTCCCTTCTGTATAACGGTGGAACTTGAAACTTTTGGCTGAACCATAATTTAACAATAGTCAGCAGAATTCATCGTCTTGCTGCCTTCCGTGCTAATGAAATTTTCAAGTAACTAATTGTTCTCATCTTTTGTAATAACCCATTGTCACATAAAATACATGTGAAAAGTCTTCTCGTTCTGATCTGATGGCGAGAAATAGTTTGATCCAGGTTGCAGGACCTTCTGGACAAATGTCTTGGATACGAGGTGGACCAGAATGTTTGGATGCCCGAAATATTACCGAGGCTATTGATAGTAGGTTGGTATATGCATTTGTATGTAACTATTGTAGAAGGCTGGTGCACTGTGAGCCCCATACTATTAATTCGAAATTGGATTGCCATCAAAGATTTCTGAACAATTGCTGATAGTTGTCTGTCTGACTTTGAAAACAATAAATATAATCAGTATTGTTACAATAGTTTTTGATTGATTAGAATATCCTACTACAAACATATTGTGAAAAAGTTTGATTACTGAATTTTGATTATTTGATTAATTTCGTAATTTGTCTATTGGTTTGATTATTATGATTGATGCAGTTTGATGCGACTACAGATGGACTACATCGATCTCTATCAAATTCATTGGCCCGATCGGTTTGTATGTGAATCATGCTGTTTTTCATCATTATCAATTTGTGCATGTTTGTCTGCATCTGCATGGATATTTTTGTGGCTCTGCTGCTTTATTCATTTATATTTTGTTTGTTTTAGCTCTATTATGTTTTCTTTCTTTTGTTTCCTTAAAACATCAATAGTTGCTTCTTCAGGTATGTTCCAATGTTTGGAGAAACTGAGTATGATCCAACCCGACAGTTTTCCTCTGTTTGCATTGAGGAACAGCTTGATGCTCTTGGTAGAGTGGTTAATGCTGGCAAGGTCAGTGGCAAATTGTCGAAGTCAATCTCTTACTAAGAATACAGCTAATAACTTTGGACCTGTGTGTGTAGATAAGATACATTGGACTCAGTAATGAAACACCTTATGGTGTTATGAAGTTTCTTCAGATTGCTGAAAGAGCTTCTCACTACCCAAAGATAATGTCTATACAGGTTTTGGATTTATTACTCTGCACTTTATTGATGCTTATGATCTTTGTCCTATTCAACACTTTCTTCTCTGCCTTTCTAGCATCCGCTTGCATATTCCACTCTTTTGCTTTTTGAATTTTCTTTGGATTAATGCTAATCCACAGCTTTTCTTTTTCAATAATAGAACTCTTATAACTTGCTCAACCGAACTTTTGATTCTGGATTGGCTGAATGCTGTCATCATGAAGGGTATGTTTTGTTCTGGAAATAAGTACTCACTTTAAAATTAAACATGTTTGTTCCGAGTCTGAAATATTCATTTGTCTTGTTTTATATTAATAATTGCCCCCTTTCATGGTTATCCCATTTTTCAGTAGAACTTCCTTGAATCATGGCTAAAATTTCACGATGTATGTTATTACTCCATTTTCAATATACAAGATGTTTGTTGTCCTTACAAAATATCATTGTTAATTCTAAGCTAGGAAAAACTACCGTATCCTCTGATATAGTGGAGACCTCAAAGCGCAAAACCTCTTTTACTATGCAACTGTTTTATGTAATGGATTATAGTGGGATATGTAAGTTGACTTTTTATTTGAATGAACTTACAGTTGTTTTTCTCTAGATTTCTGCTCAACTATGTAATCTGACTTTACTGAACAGAAAGATGTTAAGTTATTCTTGAAAATGGTTTTATGGAAGGCCACCTTATAATCAGTCTATTGTTGTATTATTGATTTGTTGTAGAGTCAGCTTCTTGGCCTACAGTCCCCTGGCAATGGGCATACTATCTGGGAAGTATTTTGCACCTGACGGGGGTCCAACTGATGCCAGGTTAAATCTTTTTAAAGGTCAATCATTGAATTTTCTCTTTTCCCTTTTATCACATGAAACTTTTGTCCGATAATCAAACCGCTGCCTTTTACAATTCATGATGGTTGCACTTTCTCTCCTTTCAGGAAGGTATTCAGAAGGAGAATCAAGATACAACCTGTGTAATAACATCGTAAAAACAGCTACTATGGTAAGTATATTCTTTTATGGTTTTGAGCTTCATCTCCTTTTTACCTATAGAGGTCATAAATAACTGATTGAATGAGTTTGATGGTAAGTTTGGATGCTACCACTTAATGCTGACAAACCAACAATGAAGAAAGGGCAGTTGAAATTGCTTCTTGAACACTCTATCCTTTGATACAATTTCGCAAGTGTGATTGGATTCAAGTTGCTACTGGCTATTTCGACAACTGCTAGTTTGAAAAGTTAGACTGATGAGTTTGCTTAATTACCACTTAAATTCATATTTCAACATTAGTGGAAAATTTTGTGAAAGGTAACTCAACCTTTCCTTTCATCTTCTGTCCTCACATCTGTTAGGACTCTGCCTTTAGAACACTACGATTTAACTATATTATTGCTATATATCGGTACAGTGTTCAACACTA
>JANVCQ010000003.1:3155890-3186680 GCA_025531925.1 Erythroxylum plowmanianum | reverse complement strand
GGTTAGCTACCTATAGCTATCGTCTCCCTGTTGGTGTTCATTGGTTTGGTGAGCCTGTTGCGGGTCTATTGTCGCTCTTATTTGCCGACTCTGTTGGGATGATCTTGCCCCGCGTCACTGCGCTGTAATTTCTTTATTTTGGACGTTTGCCCCGTTTCTTTGAACAAAAAAAAAAGTAGATAAAAATATATATTATAAATTTTTAAGATAGTATTCAACAAAGGACCAACCTTAAATTTAACCATTTATATTACATGATTGAACATGAATACACATTTTCGTCACTAAATATTTGGGAAGGGTGGATGTAATTATAGGAGTTTAATGGAGGATAATTGATGATTATTGTTTCCTTCTTCTTCTCCTCCTTAACAATTGGCTTTGGAGGAGGTTCTTGCTTTACAGCCTCCACATGCTTCCCTAACCTTCTCGTTAGAATTTTCACTAGTTCTGATTCTTCAAGAACTCCCCTTACTGTGATCTGTGACTTGCCCACGTCTGCTTCTGCTCCTATAATTCCTGTAAAACAAATCAATATAGAAAAAGCTGAATAAGTAAAGAAAAGGAGGGCAACTTTTGGTTTTTAGCTTTAATACCTTTCATGCTCTCCAGATATGTCTTAGCAGCTTCTGCACAACCTTCACAGTGCATGTTCATCTTTAGCACCACGGTCTTTACCTCAGGCTACATACATACAACTCTAACGAGTGATAAGTCATACCGAGTTTATCCAAGCTTTAGTGATCATTAATATTACCTGGTGTTTCTTTGCTGGCTCATTTTTGTTTCTGTCAGTAGTCTCAGGTTCAGGTTTTGGAGAAAGCAGTTGGACGTTTCTGCTGTATCTCTTTTGCATTCTCTTTAACACCTCCATGGGATCAACCTTTTTCCCTTTCACAATCACCTCATTGTTGGCCATATCAACACTTATTTCTTCAATACCTATCCATATTCACATTACATATCCAACCAAGTATAATTAAAATATCTGTAGTATCATATGTTTTCTGGAGCCAGAAAAGAAAAGCAAAAACTGAAGCTGCAAATGGAAATGGAAATGGAAGCTTTACTACCAAGAATTCCTTTCAAGCAAGTGTAGACCTTCTCAGAACATCCTTTACAGTGCATGTAAACTTTCAAAACGATATCTTCTTCCTATAATGGAAAAGGAGATTAAAATATGAATAACAGAAGATATAAATCAATCAACAGCAGAAACAGAAATTTTCAGAAATAAAAAATGAACAGTGAAGCGTACCTTCCCCATGACTGGTCTGAGTTCTTGTTGATGTTTAAGAGTAGTGAAAGGGCTTAGTTTAGCAGCAGAATGTAATGTCCAAATGGGTATTCAACAGTTTTTATCCTAATCAATCCTTAATTAAGTCTAGTATTGTGAAACAGATGCACACTTCAATAACAATAACTATAGAACCTGGCTACGTTACACTGAAGATCCTCTTTAGAGGTTTTTTTTAAAATTAATATATGTGTATGCCCCATTAATGGAAATTAACTATCAATTTAGTGGACTTAACAATTATGAAAGCAATTCTTTTACGAGAATATGTTTATAGAAAATAATTAAATATCATATAATTAGTTCTAAATATCATCCTTTTCTCTTAAATTATTCAGATAGAAAATGTAGGTAATTAAAAATATAATGTAATATTATCAAAATATATATGAATTTAAGTGAGATTTGATATCATCTTTTTTATTTAAATTATTTGAGTTTAAAATATAAGTAATTAAAAATATGATATAAGATTCTCAAAATTCTTACCAATTTGATTAAATTTATCAAAAGAGATATATATTTTTTAATTTTGTTGGAAAAAATTATAAATTAAATCTCACAGGTAAAATAAGTAAGGAAATAACACATAGAAATTTAACGTGATTCACCTTCTAAGTTGGGCTACATCTATAGGCCAAACTCCGAATAAAACTTCCATTAATGAAAATAGCAAATACAAAGAGTAAAAATGATATTACAAAATAGTGGTATTCACACATAAGGTGTTTATCAAATTTACTATCCTTAGGATAATATCCTCACTATTTTGTCACTTACCTTTTTAAAAAAATGTTTCCTAAAAATACCTTTAAAATGACTCTCTGGTATAAAATGACTCTCTAAAATTCGAGACAAGATCTTCTGTCCAGTATTACTCTGTCTTATTCTGTCCCATGAAATCTCAGCCATTTATTTCGCAGGACCCACGTGCTATTTACACGGGACCCATATAAATAAATGGCTGAGATTCATTGAACAGAATAAGACACTATAATATTGGACAGGAGATCTGGACTCCTAAAATTCACTCTCAAACTCACCACACATCTTATGCACTTTTGATATGCATATGTCTTAAGAGAAGAGAAATAGAGGGTCTTTTATAGGAGTCCAGATCTTCTGTCTAATTTTATGGTGTCTTATTCTGTTCCATAAATCTCAATCATTTATTTATGTGGGTCCCGTGTAAATAAACGCAGGATCTGCATAAATAAATGACTAAGATTTATGAGACAGAATAAGACACCATAATATTAGACAGAGGATCCTATCGCGTAAGTTGCATGCAAGTTGTTCTCAACAACTTGCTTTTTTTTTTTGAATACCTAAATCTAGAAAGACGATATCATGTATCTTGGTACAGTCTTACAAATTTTCCCAAATTACCATATATATACGTTTGATGAATGAATATATAGGTTGATGTTGAGAAATTGCTAAGTCCAACCATTTGTCTGCTACAAACATGTCCACTACTCCACTGTCCTCCTAATCAATTGAACGGATTCTGAAAAAATGCCATAGCTGATAGCTTGGAAAACGCACCTTAGTGCTGGTCCAAGAGATCTCATCTCCTGTACCTGAACCTTGTAGATTATGAAATCCAACCTAAGAGATCGATGTCGAGCTGAGACTAAGTTCTTCCACGTTCAACAGGCCACGTCTTTGATTACCATTACCAAAATTACTCTTTGTGAGTAATTTCTCTAGTAGAAAGAATATTTAGATGAAATAAATTATGTTAAGTGCACAAATAAAAATAGGTTACAAGATATGCAAGATCAAATGATATTAATATTGAATTTTTAATATGGGCAAAGTGTATAGTCCACTAACAATAATTGAGCTTGGGTCAACCATTGTCCAAATAACTAGAACTAATTGTTTGGATAGTTAACCCTTACTACTTATAAACCCTTTAACATTTTCATGTTTAGTCAATATGGGACACTCTAACACTCCCCCTCAATTGCAACTGGAACTGGACATCCAGTTGTCACTTGAAATATACGCAGTATTAACCGGATCGGGCCGCTGGGACTGGACATCCAGACGAACAACCGAAAAATTAATAATCCGGATCAAACCTGCTCTGATACCATATTGAATTTTTAATATGGGCAGAGTTTAGAGTCCACTAACAAGAATTGGACTTGAGTCAACCATTGTCCAAATAACTAGAACTATTGAATTTTTAATATGGGCAGAGTGTAGAGTCCACTAACAAGAATTGTGCTTGGTTCAACCATTGTCCAAATAACTAGAACTAATTGTTTGGATAGTTGACCCTTACCACTTATAAACCCTTTAATATTTTCAAGTTTAGTCAATATGAGATACTGTAACAATTAATGTTTAAGAAAAAAAAATTATTGATGATAAGTTATAAAATTAAGAATAAAAGGCATAGATCTTTAAGAAAAATTATTAATACTTGAAATTTTGAAAAAAGTTTTTTATTTTTTTCAAAAAAACTCCTTATATCACTCTTGTAGTAATAAATTTTACTTAAATGACGATTTAACTCAATTGTTAAACTCAAATTAAACTGATTAAATATGGTAAAAATTAACAATTTATTGTAATTATATTAAATTATTAATTTAGATCGAATTTAATTGATCGAAGTCGAGTTTGGTAGTTAAAGTAGGTGATCATATTAGTGATATTTAATTAGTTTATATATAGAATTATCACATATATTTTTATCATTATTTTAAACCGAAATTTAAGAATTAAAAAAAAATAAAATTTTTTCAAAATTTAAAAATAAAAAATTTTTAATTTTTAAACTATATGTGAAATTAATATCTTTTACCCTAAAACCAAGGTCAAATGTTCGAGAAGTAAAGGTTTTGGAATGAACATACAAAAGCAGTTGAGTCTTAGTGAGTTGGACCATTATAGACCCCAGCCTTAGGTCATCAAAACCAAGCTCCAACGGGCTGGGCTCTTCGGTGTCACGTAACTAGCAAAGGAAAGCGGGAGACAACTTCAGTCACAGAGCAGAACATCCTTTCCACGGAGAACAAGACCAAGTGCAGGGAAGACACAAAAGCCATCGACTTTAAATCACTATAGCTAGACATACTTGGCATAATTCTATCTCCAACAACACATGGTATGTGACTATTCTACCTTTTCTGTTTGTTTGTTCGTTCTTGGGTTTGGTTCAGTACGAGGAAACCAGACAGAATGAACAAAAGTGCTTCTAAATTGTCCACTAGGTTGTTAAATATAACCATTGAAGCATTCTGCAAAGCGAATGAGCTGAACAGAGCAGAATCGGTCTTTATTGATAGTGTGAGATTGGGTCTTCTTCCTGATGTTGTCACTTTCAACGTACTTATCAATGCGTACTCTCGCCTCGTTAGTTTCGATGCTGCTTATTCTATTATGCATAGAATGCACGAAGCTGGGATTGACCCAAATGTTGTTTCTTACAATTCACTTATTGCTTGTGCCACTAGAAACTGCTCTTTGTCTAAGTCGGTTGACCTGTTTGAGGAAATGCGTGTGAGACGTTTAACTCCTGATGCTTGGAGTTATAATACATTGATGCATTGTTATTTTAAGTTGGGTATGTGTCAAGAAGCTAATAGGGTGTTTAATGATATCTTAATCCGTGATTTCTCGCCTTGTGAGGCGACATTTAACATATTGCTTAATGGGCTTTGCAAGAATGGTTCTGCAGTTCAGGCGCTTAGGTTGTTTAGGAGTTTACAACAAAATGGATTTGTTCCTCAATTGATTACCTATAACACTCTTATTGATGGGTTGTGTAAAGCTAGGAGATTGAGAGCTGCACGGAGGATTTTGAAGGGCATCGAGGCCTCTGGGTTTGTGCCAAATGCTATAACATATACAACAGTTATGAAATGCTGCTTTAGGTCTAGGAAGTTTAATCAAGGATTTGACATACTGAAAGAAATGAAGACTAAGGGATATACATTTGATGGTTTTGCATACTGTACAGTTATTGCTGCTCTAGTGAAAATTGGTAGGATGGCTGAGGCAACTGCTTACGTGGAGGAGATGATTGGGATTGGCATTGAGCTTGATATAGTGTCTTGTAATACGATGATTAATTTATATTGTAAAGAACAGAAGTTTAAAGAGGTATATGAACTGGTTGATGAAATAGAAAGATGTGGTTTGCAATGTGATGATTATACACACACAATAATAGTAGATGGTTTGTGCAAAGCAGGTAACATTGAGGGGGCTCAGCGACATTTGAAGTATATGAATGTTATGGGATTTGGTAGAAATTCCGTTGCATTAAACTCCATAATAGATGGGCTGGGTAAAAGTGGTCAGATTGATAGTGCCTTGAAAATGTTTGAATCAATGGGGATGAAGGACTCCTATACCTACTCTTCCTTGGTTCACAATCTATGCAAGGCTAGAAGGTTCCTTTGTGCATCCAAACTCCTTATCTCTTGTTTAACAAGGGGCATGAAAATTCTCCGATCTGCTCAACGAGCTGTTTACAATGGTCTTCAACATGCTGGGTTTCCAGGAGAAGCTAGAAAGCTTAGATCGAAGATTAAACAAGCTCGAATGTCATTTTAATTTCCTGTGGTCTGTTAGACACACCACAGAAGTTGGATCAATGTCCTGATGAGATGATTTAATCTTCATTTTCTTGGACTTCACAGTTTGATAAACACCACGCAAAAGTAAATGCTCATGTTGCTGTCGTAAAATGATGTGATAAGGCTGGTACTACTGGTCCTGGGTTCCATTCAAATAACAGCCTTAGTCTCTATATCAACTATCAAGGAATGGATCTTCATTTGAATATGAATGGGGTTGAACTTGCAGCAAGCACAATGTTTTCTCATATTCACTAAAAGATGGGGGCACGACAAGCGATGGCTTTAATATACTGGTGAGTCTCTGTTTGCGTTGGAATATGGATTTGAACTTTGAATGTCAAGTGGTGAAAGACAAGATCTCTTCACTGATCAAAAACCTCTATTTTCTTTTGTGTGAGCTTTTGACTAAATTATGAAAAATTAGAACAGATTAAAATACTTGTAATTCTATAATTCCTTACTTTTTGTGACCAAATGGGATGCAAAAGTAAACAAAAAAGAAAAAGGAGCACTGGAAATTTGAGTTACCAACAGGCTAAGGGTAGCTGATGCAAACTTATTAAGTAATTACTTCTGCCACCAGTCTCCAATCTTTGTAGTGACATCAGAAATTCTCAGTAGTGATGAATTAGATCTGGTATATTGAGGTTTACGGGCTGACTGCTACCAGATAAGTGCAAAATCTTGAATTCTGTCCCTCAGAAAGATAATCTCGTAGAGACTGGAGATTAATTATCTGATGCAAACTAAACATTGACTAATATCTTGCTAGAGTACCTGCTAAATTGAATAGAAGTTCAAGCAGATTGACTATTATGCATTTTTTTTCCTAGCTGTGATATCGAAAGTAGAACAAAAGAGTTTCTGGATCAGCATCTAATAACCTTAAGTAAACAAACTTATATGACTTTTTGCATAGTTACCTGACTAGTGCTAAGGTTGCTGTCAAACTAGCGGGTCGTAGTTGAATTAAGCATGCTCTGCTCTGGATTTCTTCAACCTGATCTACAGTTTGGATGCAATTCAAATTATTTTTAACGAGATTACTCTTTTCCATTGGATTATTTTGTTGTGTGGGTAACACCTTATGACATCTTGATCACTTTTTTATGCAGGATCACATGTGGATAGGGCCAATGGCAAGTGACCAAAGATATACGTGGAATTCCTTCCAGAAGGAAGAACCCTTCTGAATACAGTCGCTATTGAGGTATGTAAAAGTAAAAAATAGAATAAACAGTTTATGAATGAAGGAAAAATAATCTCATTCTTTGCTGTGGAATATTCATCTGTGCCATTTACCAACAAAGGAAAAAGCTTATAGTTCTCTTATTTTCCTGGTCATGAAGGGCATACTTCGATTTTGATATCTTCACTTTGTCACCTTCCTTTTTAAGCACGTTGGTTTTGAACTTTTCCCCCTTTCACGGCTAGAATCAGAAAGAAAAAGAAACTTGCAACAACATAGCCGTGCATAATGTTCTTAAACCTTCTACTTTTGTTTTGTTAGGCAGTCTCTGATTATGCCAAGATTCTTCTCTATTGGTAACAATGACATAGGGAGGTCATACTTTTCAGATGGCCAATTTGATTTAGAGAAGTAATTCACTAGTTGCTTTGTGTTGATTAATTAAATTTGTCTTTCTTTTGTTCAATTAATAGTCATTACGCTGAAGTGGAGTTTCTGTATTTCCCTTTATGGGTTCGGTTAATTAGGTTTGGGAATAAGAAGTCGTCAACTCAAAAGTGTCAAGCTGCCAACACTTCAACTCAAGTTCTTTTTCTTTTTTGGATTATATCAAGGGAATCATGTTAATCACATTTAACTTGATTGATTTGCTTGCTGGATAAAATAAATATTAAGTGTAAAATAAATTTCAAAATTTTGAGTATTACTCGATTTTAAAATAGTTAAAAGTATTAAAAAATATCAATTAAATGATTAAAATTATAATTGATTACAAATATAATTTAAGAAGTAATTCCCATAATCTCTACTAACTACTACTTTTGCCAACGTAAATTGAGTTCATCTTTGTCAACATATACATGAAATTTTTAGTAAATTAATTGTTATATTTTTAAGAAGGAATAATAAATTATAAAGTTTTAAACTTTTTAAAATTATCTATTTTGCGATCAATTTTTTAAATTTTTAATTAAGTGTTGAAATTTTTAAAAATAGGACAATTCAATTCAAAAAATGGGTTTTGTTAATATTTTATTAATGTGATGAATAAAAATGTGATGAATAAAATGATATAAAGATTAATATTTGGAAATATTATATATAATATATAATTCTTCAAATAATTTTTGATTATGGAATAAAAGATTGCACTTAGAATGTATAATAAATAATAGATTTACCACAAGAAGTTCAAAAATTATGTTGATCAAGAAGAAAAGTTATGTAGCATCCTCAAAAATCAATATCTACATTGTCTTAAAATGCATATCAAAATAATTTTTCAAATTAAGTTGTTCAACTTTTAAAAATTTAGACGCTTAATTGAGAATTAAAAAAAAGAAAAAGAAATAAAAAATATGAAAATGTTGGACTTTTTTTAATTCATTATCTCTTTTAATTAAAAATCAAATTTTGATTTAAAAATAATTTTGTAATCTTAAAATTTTGAATCATTATAATGATAAAAAATTTGGTAATGTATTATGTTTATTATAAAATTGATTTTCTTAATAATTATTTGTATTTTTTGTAAATTACACTCTAGGTAGTAACTATCTTTGTTTTTCTCAACACCACCGTAACTAGGGTAGCTTTTGTACTTTGACACAGGGGCCGGCCTGAGCAAAGGCAGGGTGGGTACTTGCTCAGGGTCCATCCTTATAAATGATAAAATAGAGCTTATTTTTATCCTTATAAAAAATAAATGAAACAAAATAGGGTCTACTTTTGACCTAAACAATAAAAATGACCTATATTTTGTTTATTTATATGTTATTAGATTAATTGTTAGGTTAAAATCACTTCAAAACTTACATAGCTATTTCATCATTTACGTTTGATTTTAGTGTCCTAACTAATGGAAAATGTGGGATTTAATGCGTTAATTAAACCAGTCTCTAGTACAAGTGTAATTCCTTCACGCTTTCTTTCTCAACTAGTCTTATTAGCTATATATGATAATGACAACAGTATCCTAGCTACAATCCAAATACCAAATATTAGGCATGAATGGTGGGATTGTCAATTACTTTTCTTCCTCCAAAATGATTGCTTAGAAACTAACATGGTTAACGATTAATAATTAATATAATCACGAGGATATAATAATATCGAGAATGTCATTAAATTAACAAAGTTCTAATAAGCAAATACGACGCTCAAGTTAATTCCTTTAACCTCAAAATTTGCACAATTTTGTGTCTCGTATCAGTAATATTAATAAATTAAATATCATTAGGTCAATCTCACTAAATTTAATTCAAAACCCGTCAAAGACTGCAATCAAAAGCATCATTAAAGTGATAAATTAGAGCAAAAGTGTTGTAATCTTTAATTTGTATTGCTTGGTCAAAATCAACCTACTTCAGTGTCTTATAGAAATAGTATATATGCTCTCAACTTACACGAACGGTATTGCTAATGTGCATACATGAAAAAAAACTATATCCTCACATGATTAGAATACTGTCTTGATGAGGTTTGAAAACTGGGGCAGTATAATCATGGGAAATTGGCATTATCTAAGTGAATCACAAGGCAAAAACTATGCTAATCCAAATTACCTACCATATAGATTAGTGCATATTTGACTTTCTAAAAGTGGTCGCAAGTTCATCCCCTTCTTCCCACCCTACTTCTCACTCAACAACATCATTCCTTTTTGCACATCATTATTATTTACTAGTGCTAAATTACTCATAAAACAATATGTATTAATGTTCATCACTAAGAATATACGTTCTAGCTTATATTTTATTACTATGTGTTTATACTAGTCAAGGAGTTCAGCTTAATTGGTCATCAAGTAAGAATATTCCTTACGTAAGTTCACAGATTGAAAGTGATTGTGAGTGATTCGATCTCTTTGGGTAGTGCAGTTGATCATTTGAAAGATTTCGTATCAGTTAGCACATAAATTGATATGAAATTAGTAAATCTTAAACAGAAGCAAAAAAGAAAGGATCATATATATGGAGTTCATTCATGTATGAAATTGTTTGTTTTCATGAGAATTTAATTATAAATACAATAAGAGAAATGTTTGAAAATTATCATTTTTACCTAAGGCCTAATATCTCATTTGATTTAAGCAATGTTTTAAAAATTGAACCGGTTTTAAGTGAAAACCTTGAATCAATCAATTTTTCAGTTCAATTTTCAAGTTTTCGATTTAATTTAGTTTAATAATTTTTTGTTAAAAAACGATCATTTTATTAATTAATCAAGAAATTTTAGTAAACTGATTAGTTTTTATAAACCGAAACAAACTAATAAATGTAATTAAACTTTAAATTTTTCAATAAGCAAGGAAAATTTTTTCACTTATTTTTCAAATTCTTCAATTTTATTCAATCTTTTACCTATTTTATGATGATATAATACTGATTGAACCTTTTAAAAATCTCTTGTCTTACTAATTTAACTTCCAATTCAGTTTTTAAAATATTGATTTAAAGTGATGAACTTACTAAATAATTTATCTAGAATATATTTCAAATAATTGATAAATTATTAGCATACATATTAATAATTTATTTGATGTATCATAAAAGAATAAGTGTTGAGAGTTTCTTTATCATTAAAAAGAAAATGCAAACCCTGTAGGTGAGTTGGTAAGGGGCTCTCTTAGCTTAAATGAAGTCGAGGGTTTGAACCCCCTTCATCTATGTAGCCATTTAAAACTTGGGATCGAAGATTTGTCTCCCGCAAGGAACCTACCCAGCTCAAGCCGAGATTATTCTGAGTGTGAATGACTTAAAGGTGCTTTCCTATAGTTAGAACCCTCTTACGACACTTCGTGGAAAAAAAAAAAAAAGAAATGCAGAAATTTATTTGAACGAGGTTGTGTATTACTTCTTTTATCGGATTCCTTATATCGCATTCAATCTTTTAGTTCTACTTTGCGTTAGGCAATGTGTGAACGATCATTACTTTTTTCTTCAAAGGTGTCTGCAAAATCAATAAAAAAACGTGATCTATATCAAACTGTACTTGAATGGAAGGTCAAACAATTAAAGTTGTCAAGTGTGAGCCCACAGTTTCTGAATCAAACTTTGTAGTATTCCCAAAAGATCACTCTTGAACACCGAAAGAGACGAATGAAACAACGAAACAAAGATATAAATTCAACTAACGGAAGAAAGAAACCAAGTTCATATGGCACCACTCTGTACTACTTGCCACGTTACAGAGTCTTACATATCTAAAAATCTGAGAAGTTGCCATGAAATGCATGTAACACTATAAATATATAAAGATTTATATATTTACATCGGTCAATGACGGGTTCTAGAGGACAAAAGTCAGTGCCTAACTTTCTTCTTTATGTCCCTCTCAAAGCAGGAAAAAAAAGGCTGTATTAAACTCCCTGCGTTTTCACTGGGGGAACGATGGTGGTCTAGAAGAAGGAAGATGAAGATGATGATGAGCAGGTGGCAACTGCTGTGGAGGAACACCCTCCATTAAAAATCCATCGGAGATGGCTAACTCCATGCTTGTTGATGTAGACCTAGGAACGTTTCCCTGTCTTTGAAGAAAGAAATCATGAGCAGAAGCGGTGTTGTTATTGTTGCTGTTGCCACTGTTATTTCCTAAAGAAAACATGTAGGATTGTGGCTGGTTATGAGGTTGGTACTGCTGCTGCTGTTGTTGTTGATGATGTTGAAATTGCAAGTGGTAGCCTGCAACAGATGCTGGAACCATGACAGGGTTAACACTATGAGCTTGACCTTGACGTAAACCGAGACCGAAACTAAAACTCGGACCATTTAGCTGAGTCCCAGGTGCGTACGGTGCACTAGGACCACCCGTGAACTGTTGCACCATGGCTCTGAAGTTCGTGGTGTCTGTATTCAGCAATGTTGTTGGGGTTCTCCTGGATGCTCTTGACCGTCTACGTATAGGCTTCGAGACTCGTCCTTCAGGACTCAGGTGACCACCGCTTGAGCTGGGGTTGCTCGACAGGATTGGAGTGGACGTGGCGGTGACAGTGGTCGTGACGACGGTGGCATCAGAGACGCGTTCGTGGCCGATCACGGTCCGTCCAGGAGGCACTTGTTGGTTGGAAAGGTTGCTTTGTTGGTGGTGGTAGAATTGGCCCCAATGATCACCAGGACTAGACATGGTTTTACTCATTGCCTGAAAGATATCACAAACAAAACACTGGCTAAACCACAAACACAGTCATGTGCACTTAAGTTTATAACAAAAGAGAGTGAGTTTCAGAAGAGGAGGGGGGAAGATATAGAGCATAGGGCAATGTTATTTATGGTGGCTTCAAATGGTCAAACCAAAACGTGAGCCTTTGATCTATCTTGCGGAGGTGCACGTGATAAGGCACGTGGAGATTGGAGCAGGGCTTTTGGTTCTGAAAGTCTATATTGAACAGTGTTGGTATATGGTTGCATGCTTCCAGGAAGCAGCTCAAAGATAGGGTTTGATCATATATGCCGAGACCACGTTCATGGTGGCCACGTCAGGCTTTGTACCTATGTGGTATTCGGTGACAAATCAAAATTAGGGTTTGGGGTGACCTGACGTTATCTTTTCAAACTTGCTAGAAGGATTGTTTCTGAAATTATGAATTTTATTAAAAATAGAAAAGCAAATAACTCCAAGGCGCAGGTGAGTTAATAAAGGAGTCTCTTGGTTTAAGTGAAGTCACGGGTTCGAATTGTCCTCATATATGCAGTCGTTTAAAACTTGGAATCAAAGCTTTGTCTCCCGCAAGGGACCTACCTAGCTTGAACGGGGAATAGTCTGAGTGTGGATGGCTTAAAAATGTCTTTCTATAGTTGGGACCCTTTTAGGACACCTCGTGGATAATAAAAAAAAGAAAAACAAATAATTTGTTATTTAAATTGAAATTACAATTTATAAGTATAATCTAAGTTGTTATCATAATTTACGGTAATTATATATGTATTTTAAATAATTTTATCTGCACTATTTATTAAAATTGTAATATAATTTGTAATTTGATATTTAAAATTTTATATAAGATTATTTTTATAGTGTTACTGTCCATGGAGGCTCAAATGCTGTCAAAGGAAACGACCATGCAACTTCGTCCAATTTAATAAGTCATGATGGCATACTCGGTGGTCCATTCATGAGTTGTAACATTTCACATCTAAAGGAATTCTAAATTTATATCTAAGTTTAATGTGTTTGATATATGTATAGTAATTTTTTGGTTATATGGCGTTGCATTTACGCTAGCTACATGTTAAATCAAGATATGAAAATATATTGATAGTTCATTTACGAATTCACTAGAAAAATGAGTTAGATATATACATAACAAAAACTGAATTATCATTACTTAAGATAAGGATTGATCATATCAGGTGATAATCCTTTCTTCTTTTTCTTGATTTTATCTTCAACAGTCTCACATATAATTCAGAATTTATTTCTTTACCGGTTTATATTATTGTCATGTCTCATTTGTTGTTTACTTCTTTGGAATTTTCGTCATTTATGGAAGATTTATTTACTCTTTTTCTTTGTATATGTTTACATGTGATGTTGTTTTTTAACATCTCAAAATAGGGTTGGAACGGGTCGGATAGGGCTCGAGCCCAACCTTAAGTCCGGTATGAAAATATTTGTTCAGACTTGGGGTTGCTTCGAGGTTTGATCAGACTGAGCTAAGTCCAATTAAATATATTTTTTAATTTTAAAGAATTAAAATGATGTCGTTTTATTCAAAATATTGTTGTTTTAGTTAGAAATTTCAAGTATCGTATCAGGTAGTCTAAACCCAAACTCGACTTGTAACTTGAAATTTTGAAAAAAAAAAGTCCAAACCTTGTTCCAACTCTAATTAATTTGGATTAGACTTATTAATTTCGAGCTGAACCAGGCTGAATAAATAATATTATTTTAATTAAAATTTTCAAGTTTTGGATAGGTCAACCTGATCTCAAAACCTAAAATTTTGGAAAGGCTTTAATTTACGTCGAACTAGTTCGAACAATTTTTACCAAACCTAATTCAAAATTGATAGTAGTGTTCCTATCTATATAAATTCATTGCTAAATTGATAAAAGGGAGATCGTTGACCCAAAAATTTTAACAAAAATTTAATTAAACTATAAAATTTATAATATTTTAAAAGGAGACACTCTAATGCTTCAATGAAAAGGTGCGAGAAAATGATATTTAGACATTGTAAAAGGAAAAAAAGAAGAAGAAGAAGGCCTAATAAGAATTAACAAGAAGTGATCAAGAATGATATGACTCAGTTAGTCGGATGAAACTTACAAAGAACATGACTCGTAATAGAAAACTTTGATGTACTAAGATATAAATAAAGGATCTCTCTTAAATAGTTCATTCACGATCTTTTAGGTTTTTTATACCGCGTACACTAAATGTAATATTTAGTACTTGTATCTTAATTAGTTAGTTTCCTACTTAGGTTAATTACTTTTTTAACATAGTTGGTTTGAGTCATTCTTTTACGTGTCATTTTTTGGTTGTGTATGTGTTAAATTATTTTATCTTTTATTATTAATCTTTATCATATTCTATAAGAACGTTATTTTGTATTTTTCTTATTTATACATTTTTATTTATAATTTTGTAGTATTTTCATGTTGCTTTACACGTGAGTCTATCAGAAACAATTTCTTTATTAAATAAGGATAAGATTGTATATTATTGGAGCTCTCTAAATTTCTCGTTTCAGTGAGACCTTTTTTGAAAGTTTCTTGTTGTGTACGTACTATTTAAAAATATTACAACATTATAAACACTATTTTAATTATGTAAATCTTAAATTGACAAATTTTAAAATTCCCCTCTAATTCTGTCAAAAAATAATTCGTAATATCATAAAAATATTAGAATTGAACATGTTCCTTTTAGATATTGTTATGTATGATATATATACAGTTGTTTTTCATAAAAAATTTGCTATTATAAATCAATATATCATTATTAAGTCGACAATGACATTATTCTTCACATTAGAATGGATAAATACATCTAAATCAGATTGATTTTGGTCAATTCTCATCAGTCCAATTCCATACAGAAACATTTTTCGGCCATCTATTTTACTCAACTAAAATAATTGTAAATATTGACGAGTGAAATTAGCATTATAACATTAAAACTATAATTTAATAATGGGTGAAGTTGAACTTTTTTCTTTCCTTTTTTCCCCAAAAAATATTTATTTCAAATATTAAAGCTCATAAGCAAAATCCTGTAGTTTTGGTCCTATACGTGCATTTTCTTTCGAAACAACCAGGTTTAATTTTGTGAACCAAATTGAACGATACATCTTATAAAATGGAAGAAACTTATCTTTATCTATATGTTGAAAGTTGAATAAAAATTGAATTACGAAAGTTGGAGGACTTAATTAATTATTTTATAATCTCCCTCAAGGTCTCAGCCATTGTTTTTAATGGAAAGCTCATCTCCCTCAAGCTCGCAACTATCATACTTAATGGGCAACGTCTTAATTAATTACTGTTAAGAGAAAAAAAGCAATTAAGTCATTGCCTAAAAGCTATATGCATATATTATATTATTAAGATATTCAAGGTTGTTTTTAAGAATTCCCTCAATGAAGATGAAATTAGTTATTACATTTAATTTTTTAAATAATTGTATTAAATTAATAAATATACTTATTCTTTGTTCTTAAAATTTGCATATGTTTTCAAGCGTTGATACTTAACCTAATTTTCACCTGTGTTGAGCCCTAATTTTCACCTGTGTTGAGCTAATTAATGTTAAAGATTAATAAGGATTACATATAGTTAGAAAAAGAGTTGGAAGATGAAGTCAAATTAATAGACTACAAGAGAATAGGAAAGGGAGTCTTTAATCCCATTTCACATCAATTTAATTAATTAACTTTCTTAAGGTTTCACTAAGAAATTATTGTGACAGAAAATCAATGAGGACTTTTGCATAAGAACGTGTTATAGAAATAATTCACACATGAAATAACATGTCCACATAGATACGATACAAATATATATAGGACTATGATTTATCAGAAAAATTAAAAAATAAATAGTTTAAGAAATTTCCCTTTTACGTAAGGGACTTTATAATTATTAGAATTTTAAAATGGGTAGAGTGTATAGTCCATTAACAATAATTGGACTTAGGTTAACCATTATCTAAATAACTAGAACTAGAACTAGTTATTTAGATAGTTGATTCTTACCATTTATAAACTCTTTAACTTTTTCATGTTTAGTCAATATAAGATACTCTAATACTTCCCCTCAAGTGCAACTGGGATTAGACATTCAGTTGTTACTTGAAATAAATGCAATGGTAATCGGACCGGACCGCTAGGATTTGACATCCAGATGAACAATCGGGAAATTAATAATCCGGACCAAACTTACTCTGAAATCATATTAGAAATTTAATATGAGTAGATTGTATAGTCCATTAACAAGAATTGAGCTTGAGTCAACCACTGTCTAAATGATTAGAACCAATTATTTGGATAGTTGACTTTTACTATTTATAAACCCTTTAACATTTTCATGTTTAGTCAAAATGAGATATTCCAACATATTCGATAATGTTTTTGTAAAAATCCATTATTGAATTATGCCAAAATGATGAATTATGGGAAGAGGAATTCAATATGTATATGTGCATATATATGATTCTTTTTTCCAGAATTTCTATATGAAAATTAGGTTTCTCTCTCGAGTATGTGTCTCCTAAAAGGGAGGCTTGACTTAGGGTTTCAGTTGTTGGATATTCAGCCATTTTTTAAAATCCATAGCACCTTATTCCCATTTCCATGGACCTCAAAAATCTGATGATGTTGAATTTTCAGTTAAATACAAACAAGAAATGCATTAATACATTTCTTCGCAAGACTAATTAGGCTTTTGAATAATGAACAAGTATCCTTTCTCCAAATAATAATAATAAGAATAATGATACTAAATAATTAAATATATGAACATATGATCTCAAGATCAAGAGGTATATATGCATATTTTTTTTCAAATATTTACTCCAATTACTTAATCCAAAATATGTTTTTCTCCAGAATTTCTATATGAAAAATAAAATCCCGAAGTTGTTTGAAAAGATAGGATTATTCATCATTTGTTATTTATTGCGTTTCCTACACATAAATGGGTCATGATTTTGTAAAAAGATGCAGTGTTAGATACTATGAATCTAAGACAAAAAGTAAAACCCCGAAAAGGGTTTAAGGTATACGTAGGAAACCAAAACCATGTGCAGCATATTGAAATCCTATTCCGTAAGCAACTGAAAAAAGCACCTAAGATTGAAGGATACATAAGTTTCAAGCCATAAATTGATATCGATAAAAGCAAAAAGAAAAAACGAAATAATGCAGCGATTGACCAGTTTCCCTAAAAGCGTATTAATGCATGCTCCAATATATAAAGCGTGGACACGCACCTTTCCTCGTCTCTTCCTCTTCTGTATAAGGTGGAAAGTGCTGCTTTTGTGTGAGCTTGGGTGTGCTTTGACGGCAGAAGAAAAGGATAGGATAAGCTACGGTTTGAAGGTTGCTACCAATCTTTTTTTTTTTGTTTTGGATTCTTCCACTAGTTTTTCTTCAACCTCAATTTCACAGATTAGTGACAGGGGGACCCTTCAAATTCGTGTTGGTCAAATTCTGTTCATGTTCATATTATAAATCGTAACAAGAAAGAAAGCATCGTCAGCCATGGAAAAAGTTATCATTGAGCGTGATGTAGAATTGAAAGCATCGATCCCTCTTCAATTCTTTCGTAGTTCAAGGGAAACAATCACATACTTCAGCGCGAAAAAGAAGAAGAAGATGTAGAATAGTTAAGTTGATTGAATCTATTTTGTTGAAATTACAGGAGTTTAATAGTGACTTTTAATTATTTTTAGAAATGATTTTTAAAAAAAAGATGGAATAAATGGACTAAAAACTTCTATTACACTAATTTTCTATCATGTTCCAACAATTATACTTTATTGTTTTTAATTTGAAATGACATAATTTTAAATTTCTTAAATTAAAATTCTATATTATTTTAAAATTATAAGTAAAAAATCTAATAGAATACAAGGAATAAGATTGTGATAACCAATGTTTTAAAAATCAGGCCAGAAGTTAAATCGATAAGACAAAAGTTTTAAGGTTTAAAAGGTTTAACCAGTATTAAATATCATAGAATCAGTTAAAAATTAAACAAAATTAATAATGTAAAATATGATTGAAGGAAACTATCTTTATGATTAAAAATTTTGAAGTCTAATTAAAAAAATGAGACTGTTAAATAAAATTAATTGATTTATTTAGTTTATAAAACCAATTAGTTTACAAAAATTAATCCATTAATTAATAAAATGATTAGTTTTTAACAATAAGGATATTATAATAAATCAATCCGAAAAATTAAAACTCAAATAAAAAATTAATCTGTTAAAGATTTTCCTAATTAAATCGGTAGAATAGGTTTGGTTTTTTATTCATTGGATATAACTAAACAATACCACAACAGTGAGTGATAAAGGGTTAGCTAATTACTAACAATAAATTAAATTTTTTGTCTCCTACACAAATTTTAAACTAAAATTATAAACAAAATACATTCCACATGTAATAAAATTTTTAAGAGACTCGTTATTGAATTGCTGGTAAGTTTTAAATAAGTCAAATATTAAAAATTATACAAAATTTAACTCATTTTAAAAAAACTGGTAAGGTTACTCTTTTGTAACTAAAAAGTCACGAATTCGAATAATAAAATTAATCTAATTGTAAAATACAAAAGGAAGGTTGCGTACAATTGTTAACTCTCTTTTGACTCCTGTACAGCAGGAAGCCTTGCACGTTAAGATTTGCCCTAAATTACAAAACCAGGCATGAACTTGACTTTTCTTTTTCCAAATTATAACTATAAACTAATTTATCAAGTTAATGTAATAATTCTTATAGGAGCATCTAAGTTAAGTTCATTCAATGTGGACAATACAAATGAAAAGATTTCAAAAAGATCACAGACCCGCGATTTTCAACATCATGGACCATCAAATCTAGATGTCACACACTTTGATAATTCATACATACCTACAATACAATCAAACTAGTGTACGTATTTTACGCATCTCTATGCACTCCAATAGAGTAATGATATATTCCAATCAATTTCAAGCTTTATCGTCATTGCTTAGAGCTTATGTTGGCTTGTCCAATTCAAGGACTAAGTTGCAGAGGTACAGATGTTTCTAGAAAGAACAAGAGGGTAAGAATTTCAAGATCGGGCTACTCAATAAATTTCAACTTAAGAAGTGAAATGCATCGAATCCAGTTGTGGTCCAAGCTTATTAGGTTTAATGTGACTTCACTGCATATTCTAAGCATTAGAATTTAAGAGACATCTGGTTTTTGAGAGCAGATATGTTGTTCCCATTTTGCTGTGCTCCTTGTGCTTGAATCAATCTCAACCATCCAACTGGTATAACAGAATGGAAATAGCAGATCTGAGACTGAATTTTATTTGTAAAGAATCATTAGTCAAATAATTGATGTGACATTTTAGAGCTGACAATAATTGTATTTTTATCCTAAAATGTGATAATTTTTTTATTAAATTAGTAAAATTAAATAATAAATTATATTTAACAAAGCTATTAAATTAGTTCTTTCATTTATCAAAGCCATGCATGATGCAACACAAAACTCAAAAACATATTTAGAGGATACTAATTACCGGCCACAATCTTGTTCATCATCAAATTGTTAAATAAATATATATAATCTCCTAAGATGATTTTATTTTTTATTCTATCTTTTATTTCATGTAACATTTTCTCTCTTTAGTCTTTACCTCTTGAAAAGAATTAAAAATCTCAATAGACCGAACTAGATCGGGCCAAGCTGCTCAACCCTTGGTTGAATGCCTATTGGCCGGCTCGTGGTTCAGTCAGGCTCATCCTTATTTTTTAAAAAAAATTTACAAAACGACATTATTTTTGTTGTTCCAATCAAGCCACGTATCAAATCATTTTAACCTGTAAGTCACTCGTTATAAGATCAATTTGGGTTAAAATTCGGCCAAATTGAACTGGTCAAAATGGACATCCTAAAAGGAATCATAAAAGATTAAAACATTTAGGCAAAAGTTGTCCATGATCGTTGAGTGTACTTCGAGTTTGTCATATACATCTCCAGTCTTTTCAAGAATTAATTTTACCTAGGAATCTAGGATCTACAAAAACAAACATTTAAGACCAAGTTGTTTACGAATTAAATTCTATTACGAGTTCAAATTTTGAATCGGAGGATAAAACAGAACCAGAGAAATAAGTTAAAGTTAAATGCATGAATGGTGCTTTAGGCTTGTTTATTTTTATTTATGTTTTTAATTTTAATTTAATAAAAAATTGTATATTTGAAATTTTAGTTTTAGTTTTTTCAATTTTCAAATTTATGAAACCATAAAAAGTAGTTTTATTTTTTGTTTCTATTTTTATAATATTCAAATTTATCATCAACTAAATATATCTTATTTAATTATTTAATATACCAATTATTAATAAGAAGTATAAATAATTTAATTTAATTAAATATAAATTACGAATAGTTTAATTTTATTTAATAATTTAATTGTTGTGACTAACTAATGTTTTAAACTAAATTATTAAAATTTTAAAAAATTGATTACTCAATTAAAGAATTTAAAAGCCTAGACATTAAATTAAAAAACTATATGTTTTTAAATATATAATCCAAAAATTAAGACCATAAAACATACTATAGGATGAGGAAGTCACACACACACACACCAAAAAGAAGCTCGTTTGCCCACAAAACCTTGCGCCAAGAACTTGTAGCGAAACAAGACGACACAGACGGCGGAAGACTTGGAGGAGAAGGCAGAGAGGGTCGTTTTCATCAGTCAGTCAAAGAAGGACAAAGAGTAGTGTTATTAGTTGGAGAAGATGAAGATAAAGAGAGTGAAACAAAAAATGGGAGGTCGTACGTGATTCAAAAGAATGGACACGCACGTTGTTTAGACTTTTGACTGATCGTTTCTTTTGTCTCGTTCGCAGAGCCCTCCATTCACGGCAGCTAGAGAAGCTTATGTTGACTTCTTAGTTCATAGTCGTCAATTAGGTAGGTGCTATTATTATGGTTCAAAGAAAAGTTCCAACAAATCCAAGGGATAGTTGAGTTGGTAAGGCGCTCTCTTGATTTAAGAGAGGTGGTATATTTGAATCCCTTCATGTATGCAACCGTTTTAAACTTGAGGCTAGAACTTTACCTTCAACAAGAGATCTACCCGGCTCAAGTGGGGATTAATCTGAATGTAAATGACTTAAAGGTGTCTTCCTATAGTTGAGAATTTGAGATCCTTTTAGAATACTTCGTGGATAATAAAAAAAAAAAGAGAAGTTTCAACACAAAATGAACATTTGTCTTGTACTTTTCCTCTTTTCTTTTTAAATTTACTATTTTAAAATTTTAAATTTAACGTCTAATTCCTTTTATTTCTAAAACTATTAAAATATATTTAATAAAGTAGTATTTTATTGTGTTTTTTTAATTAAATATTCAATGTGTTATTGTAGTTTAAGGTATACTCTAATCTATTGTCACATTCATTTTAATTAGAATTATAAATTACATGTTATGAAAATAAATCATGATATTATTATCAAGTCACATGATTGTTAATAATGGGTTTCAATCATTTTTACATTTTTAAATTAAAACATATAAGATCTTGAAGTAATTTAACTCTTTTAACATTCAGGCTCTAAATTTTAATCATACAATATCGAAATGGTAAATAATTCATCATCATCATCAACATTTAATTAAAGTCCTACTGAGGTGTGAAGTTTAGGGAGATCTAATAGTACATAACTTTTATCCATATTTAGTAGAAAGACCGTTTTCAACAGATTCACATACAATATGTCACAAAAATAGATATACATTTTGAATTTTGAAGGAAATAATTAATTAAAAGTAGAGTCACGTTAAAATTTATAAATATGAATTCATAATTTATCAAATACGTGCACAAAGTAATAAACTTATTTTTATATATTATTGCAAAGACTTGAAGTCGAACCGAGAAAAGAGAAGTTACATGGCAACTCCGGCTGCTTAGTATTGCACAGACTCTTTTTGCTAATTAGTGGTAGGTTTTGACCAACATGGATTAGTTACTGAGAAAACATGTCAAAGGAACCAAGGCAACTTAACAAAGTAAGATTAAGCATAATCTGAACTTCGGATAGTTTTGATGGACTATAAGGCGTTGATCGATTTGGTTAGGAACATATTTGGTAGAATTAGGGACGAAATTATGTTCAAATGAAGGACTATAAGCAACGGACTAGACTATAAGTTCACATCAGTAAAATTATGTGAGCGAAGGGTTCGAAATGGAAGATCCAAGTTTAAGAAGAAAATTACTAACCCTAGGCTTTGCCATGCATTCATTATGTATGAGATAATAATGAAACAATATAGGATGGATAATAAATCGCATTTAGACAAGATGGTATTTATTAAAACTTAAAGTCCAAAAAGATTGAGCGAAGGTGCCTAGTGATCGTTCGAACGGGCTATTTCGGTCATTGAAAGTGTCTAGCAACCGTGCCAACGTGTTGTTTTTTCTACTGAAGGTGCCTAACTATCGTGCTAACGAGATCTTCGACCACCGAAGGTGGCCGGCGACCGTACCAACGGACTGTTTCGTACACTATGAAATTGGCGATAGAGGTAGTGCTTGAATTCTTCATCCAAGGGAAAATGTTGAAGGAATTTGACAAGACATTTGTTAGTCTAATTCATAAGGTTCAAGTCCCTAACTCCTTGAAGGATTATTGACTTATTTCCGACATGAGACTTGGCTGAGTTCTTTAGCCAAGAAAATTTGGAACCTATCCTCTCTGTTTTGTTTCTTATAATATAGGATTTCAGACTGAATGTTTTCCACGTCAACCCAGGAAAGAACAATAATTTAGAGAGTTTTGCAATGCAGAGGTTGCCAGGAAAACCAAGCATGATCTTCAAGTTTCACAATGGTGCAGCCATTTCACTTTCTTTCTGGTAGTGCCTTTCGTTCTCATGATCTCTAATTTCTCTATATATAGTTGGTGAGTTTGTTGATTAGTTCATTTCATGATGATTCATGCAAATCCATCCATCTACTAATTTGTTACAATCTTACTCAAATGTTACTTTCTGTATTTCCTGTTTGCAATTCAGTGTCTTATGATCTGCAGTTCAATCCTTGATTGGCATCGAGTTCTTTCTGTTCTTTAATGTCCTGTTGCAAGAATCCAGACTCAGTCACGAACCAATATTAGCTCGATGACTTCTTGATCTATAAATGGAAGAGATCAGAATAGACTGTTCACTAAAAAGGTTGTATTTGCAGTTCTTTCTCTTCATTCACCATAATGGCAGCAACAAGAGGATATTTAATCAGAATATTAAGGTCGTAAATGGGGTTTCAGGTCACGTAATAAAACATTACCTGTAATATCTTGTGTAAAACCTCTACTGATATAAATTTTGCTGAAACAGGATAATGATTTGTGGAATGTATGTTACGAAAGTGATATGTAGAGGACACAGTGCAGAGATCCTTATCAGTAAACATTACAGGCTTTTATCTCCCTACAATAAAACGATGTAATGAGGTAAAGATTAACAAGCAACACAATGATCATATCAACAAACATATACTATAAAGCTAAATGCAACGGTATCTTTCACGGTAGCAAGGAAGAATACTTTCTAGTTCTTACACCACCACGCCGTAAGGTACCGAGAATGTTGGCAGCAAATCTCGAGGCATAAACCGTGGCACCTAAACTTGGCGGGCGTCGCCCGTTGCCATCAAACAATAGCTGTGACGGATTCTCTGTTCCACCAAGAGGCCTTCTCAGCTTCTTCCTTTGATAGGATCGCCAAGCAGTTTGTATGACACGTGCAGCCTGCTTCCTCCATCTTGATGAATAAAACCTGAGATTGTGGAGTAGCTGATTGCCTGAAACCTGCATGAATCGAGAGAGTATTAACTTGAGGTCATCAGCCATTAGAGCAAAGGCCTCAACTTCAGAGACAGCTTGGACAGTTCTGACAGAAATTGGAAGATCAGTAGAAGAGTCAGTATCCAGTGCCCACGGTAGAAGTTCTTCTCCACAGAAATTATACTCTGTATTAACCCTAATTCTTCCAAGTTCAGTTGTTGTGGACAATATATTTCCTCGAATGACAAAAATCATCTCATCAATTGGATCTCCCTCCCTGATTATAAAACTTTCCTCAGCATAAAGCACCAGCTTGAGGCTTTCACAAATACTGTCCAACATTATTCCATCCATTTCCCGAAACAGCGGTACCTGAAAGACATCAATAAGTTCCTTAGGATGGAGACGTTGTCATATTTATTGAAAGTCAACCACTTCTGTTTAGTCCATGATACAACAGGTCGACTTAAATATCAGTCAGTAAATTGGACAAAGGCTCAGGATAACCTTCTTATAATAGCACATCTATCTGAACTTTTTATGTTACATTGCCAATAGGTTTCTTATGAATATGTATCTTATATGCTTATGGAGCAGCAATGTTATGAAGATTGGACAAATGGGTACACGTACTCACTTTAATAAGGACATTCAAACAGAGATGTCTCTTCATGTCCCTCCTGAGGTCCCTAGGAAGATTTTGGAGTAGATTGTCAACATCTATACCTCTCGTTTTTTGCCATTTGTATTGTTCATGCCGCCTGACACGTACTTTCAGGTTGTCTGGAATATAGTGATCAGACATCCACTCTTCTATATTTTGCCATGTTTTTTTTAACTCCTCCTGTCTTTTAGATCGGGACATAAGAAGTGCCTGAGAAATCATAATAACCAGTTACTAAATCAGACATGCAACAAAAAGTTAAAGAGTTTTTTAATCTCATCTGGCTAAATTTTCAGAGCAGCATCCAGTAAACACTTGGAAAAGTAGAAGATTTTAACTCTTCAACTAGATAATGTGAGTATGCATGGAACTTGTCTTAAGAAAATAAAATTAAATAAAAGAAACATATCACTGAGAATCAAGACAAATTAAGGTCTGTAAGCAACAACTATTAGAACTGCTTACATATATCTTGATCATTTTATTATAAAGGCCAACTACAGAACCAACTTAATGGAAGATTTTCACAACTAACGCATTATCAAACAAAGTCATCTCTGCAAAATCTCTGGCAATAGTGATAGCTTCACGTCTGATAAAGACAACTAGATTATTCCATTTTAACTTCCTTCTTCCTGCTCAATCATTAGAAAGCCATAGGTTGATGATAAAAAACAAGCAAGTCTCTAATCTACAGCTAAAAGTATAGACAAAAGCATGGGCATCAAAGAAAGAGTTCTTGAACTTATTTGATACCAAGAGAAACGGGCATGGAATTCACAATACCAAACAAGATTGAGCATAAGTTTAGCTTGACTTGTATTTCCATAATTCCTATCAAACATATGCACTTCTTGTCTTCAAGGGAATTTGAATAGCATCAAGGACTATGCACAAACTGGAGTACTAAACTTCAAGAGATTAGGCAACTTCTCAACATAATGTCAAGTCGTGTGTGGTTAATAAGAGATCAATCCTAACTTGACATATATTCACGATAAGGACATTTCAAAAGAAAAGAAAAAAACAACACCTTTACTCACATTCTTAACCTTTCAATCTATTTCAGTCATACCTCATTTCTCCATTATTGGAATACTTAACATGACAATCTCTAAAATGATGTAGTTTCAATTAAGTATTAAGACATTCTTTAAGTTTAAATTTACGACAGGGTCAAAGTGAAACAATTTAAATAAAAGGTTTTTTTAAAGCAAGTTAAAATAAAGCAGTCGGCTTGAACATAAAGATTGAAAATTCAAATACTAATTCCTCTAATTTGATGCATTGAAACATTCGAATGCTATGTTATTTTACAATGGCTACTTTTTGAGGTTCTAGGTGGGTGACATTTAATATATAAAGCTTTGAGAATATGAATGTGTAAATTAAATGACCATGAAGTATCTAACGAATTATAAAATTCAGGAGATCTAGATCTATTTGACCTAATTAGTTATTCTGTTCCTCTATCAGTATTTAATGACCTCGTAGGTTTCAAGTAATGAGATTCTCCTCTTTTGTCTAACGATTTTTGCTCATTCATCAAAAAGAAAAGCAAGTAAATAAAATAAAAGAATCACCAACCTGTAAGATACCAATGATAAATGTAAACAATATCAAACCAGTAACAAAAAAGCCAACTGCAAAGAGTATCTCCCCAATAAAGGTACTTGTTTTGAGGTTCTGACCCAGTGAACTGCAGCATAAAGTAATGATGCATCAAATGCCAGGGTAAAGAGTTGTAACAGAAAGGTTGAAACAAAAATGACATGCATAATGAGATAAAAGGGTCAATGCTCGAAGCAATGTGAACTGTTTGCGCCCACAAAGGATTGCAGGTCTTCATCTTTACAATAACTCCATGTGAAAATGCTAAATGGATAAGTCAGAAGGATATTTCTACTTCATATTCTCCGTTTTACTAACCAACTTGAACAAAACTAGTCCCGGCCTTGTAAATTCTGATAAAAATGTGGACCAAGCTCCATATAGTGGTTCTATATAACTAAAGAAAACTGTAGCTCCTAAGAAAATTGATGCAAAATTTCATCAGGAAAGAAAGTGTATCCCAGTATATTTTAAGCAGTGCCTTTCTAAAAAAATCCAATGAGTCAAACTAGGGGAACTTGATATCATGAAAAATATCTAGTTCATCAGGCCAAATGAGGAAGAATGAAGCCAGATGATAATATACATGAAAAATGATTACTCAAAACATTAATCACAACAACCACAATACCCTTTGATTCTAAATTGTTTAGTAGTTTTATAGTTATTTCAGAACATGTTTTGGCTTCACCTGAAATGTTTGGAGCTGAAAGACCGAAAAGAAAAAAATCTTGACGGTCAGAGCTTGCTCTATGCACTGTGCTTCCAGGCATAAATGAGAATGGCAAGCAACCAAACTGTTATGACCAAGCATATCATCATCTTAATTGTCTCTTGTATGTATGGCAATGCTGGAGTTAGTAATTGATAAGATTGATCATTGGATGTGTGCAAAGTAGCCTACGAATTTATTCTTATTTGATACTGCTTCTTGATACATGGGGAAAAAGTAACCAACACATCACCATGATTATCATAAAGCACAGACCTGAGATTTTGCAGGGCCCACCAAAAACAGTAAAAGAACTTGTTCAAAAAACTTTCTGATGCCACAACATCCGAATTTAGAGCATCAAAGTAAATGCCAAAATTAAAGGGTGATGAGTCTCGCGAGTGAATAGGACATGCTTCAGAAAAAGCCGAGGCATTCAGAAGTTTATAATCTCCCAGATTTTCATCACAGTACAATAAACTGGAATGACAATCAATTTGACTATGGCAGGCCGCCCTCCAGCAAACTATTTCTCGTTCTACGGAGAAAAAATACCAAAATGCTCCAAGCACCTGATGGACAGGAAATCCAGAAGAAGTTACAAAATTTAACCAAATATGATCTCCAAATAAATTTAATCAAATTAATATGATCTCAGTATTTCTCCCGTTAATTTAGAGAAACTCTTAAAAGAGAAAGTATTAAGTAATATGTGCTCAGGATTTACCAAGATTGATATCCAAATCTTGAGAAAGAAAAATATGAAAGCATAAATATTAACAAGTCCCTCTTCCCATGCAGTTGCCAGGATTATACCTCCTTTTTCCCATAAGGTTCTTTCACTCCACCTTAAGCTATAGCATAGGAATACACAGGACATAGACAAGCAACAATGTTACATACAATATTGATTGCTATTAGTGCAGATGTTGCTATACCAAAGAAAAGATGATGAACATAAAAAGGAAAGCATATTTCATATACATGCACTCCCTCATGGTCATAATTTTGGATCTAGGTTCTTTTCTCATGACGAACAGTAGGTAGCTAATGCCAGAAAATGGAATGCCTATATCCTTAAAAGATGGAAAAAAAAAATATTTTGACATTCAACAAGTGGTCAAATATTGAAAAGGAAACTTAATGAGAGATTCAATACGCCTGTTGATGGATCATGTTGTCTGCAATGCAACTGAGATGCCAGTTTCTGTTAATACTTACATGCCCAGAGACAATGTAAAGGAAAAGGTTTACTGGGGCTTCTATCCATCCAATTCTGCCGAGTACTTGGGATGTCCTTTTACTTTCTTTATACAGTTGGATCATTTGCATTAACCTTGTAATAAATTGGAAAGAAACAGCAATTTTCAACATGTTTTTGATATTGAGAACTCTTGATCCTCTCATATTCGGAACAATTACCAGAATTACCACCTACAAAATCATACCAAGTTCAAAGTCCACAACTGTAAATATATTACCAATAATTCATTGCAAATGATAAGATGTTTATGGATTATGAAGATCCTCCATAGGTAACAGAAAATGCTCTTTTCAAGCATCTCTTACGATAGATGATCAGTGGAAGGAAATAGAAATAACATAATTCCAGTTGCACATCCAGGTAAAAACAAAAGGCAGCGTTAAGATACATATCCATGGACTCAGGAATAAGAAAATCATAATCAAACTTCTATTGTAGCAGTGACATGAAGGCATATGTGATTTATCAGTCAATACTGAGCCACTAAAATTTAAATTTCAGAGCGAGAAGTCAATCTATTCTAGTGCTCACCCTTATTGCAAGAAAAGCTTGTTAAGACAAAAGGAAAGAGCAATGCAACTATGTAGTTTTACCTGTGGGAGGGGAAGGACTGAGATAATGTCAATAAGAAATGTTGATGACAAATACCTCCTCGCTATTTTCTTATTATCCTCCACTAGAACACTGATCCCTGAAGATGAAGCTAAATATCCTGTGCGAAACTGAAAAATAATGCGAATTATGTTAACAACATCCACAAAAGAGCTTAAGACAGTAGTCACAACTGCCAGCTTCTCATCCAAGTCAAGGCAGCTTCTATTCCTGTTGATTATCATGGTGTATAAATACACAGGATCTACTAACAGAGAAATTGCACAGGAAAGCAGAAAAATCATATTCCACTTTTGAAGAAATGAACTCTTTGGGTTCAAAACTTTCTTTCTACATCCAAAGGCATCAACTATAACATCTGCAACCAAAGCGAAACATTTCAGCACTTCACCAATGCTCCAAATAATTTGAAAACAAATTGTTCTCTTTTGGTCTTACAAAGAAAATTTTTGATTTTCCTCGAGGCTACCCCAGTATTTGTAGAATATAGTCTCACATTGTTGTCCTCTGGGTCCCTACTCTGGATACTGAATGGAATAAGAAGTAAGTAACATGTCAGTCTATAGAGTAAACAGGAGTATGAGTAATCTCTAAAGGTCTATTAACAGAATTTAACAACTGGAGCAGCAATGAAGCCGAACCCTGGTAAGATAGTCTTGACACCAGATGATAAACACCACAAGATGATAATAAAATTAGTTGCAGGGATGTAAGTAATGACCAGCATGAAGCAGCAAATTCAACACAAATTTGTCAATGGGATGCTTGAAATTTAAGTAGATTGGATCATATAACAGACTACCGCATGCTGGGAACTGCTAATCAGTTGGTAAAGGTGTGATGCAGTCTACATTGCCTTAAATTTAGTTCTGCTATTTGTCCATGCTCTAAAACAAACTTAAAATTGTGGATACCAGTGATGTTATAGCTAGCAATGAGAGTTAGGTCTTAAAAGTACCGTGTCAAATATAAGAAAAAGTTATGAAAAGTGCAGTTCAACACATAAGAAGAAAATGCCCAAATCGATGGCTGATGTACAATAAGTGGAGCAGGAGGACCAACCTCAAGATATGTACTTGATGCTCATCCATAGCGGGAAATTATTCAGAAACAGTTCACTACAAAATCTTCCGAACAAAGCAAGGATTTCGCCTTTACTCAGGAAATTTTCAACAGCCACCTGAATTAAAAATCCCATTTAGATTCTACAACTTATTATCAGTTCCACCAATAGCCTGCAATCAGAAAAATATACGAAACAATTCTGGCAGTTGATGGTTCTGTACTAGAAGAGCATCAAAACCTCCCCGTTCACCAGAGTCGATTAAAGCCATTTGAACTAATTAGTATAAGGTCAAGCACATAGAAAATCCTGAAAAATGCAAAACCTCAACATTACAAAGAGAAATTGATGTTAGACATCTAACTCAGTACTTCTTATGCCTCTTCACTAGTTACAGATCTTCATTTTCTTTTTTTCTTGGGAGGGTAAAACTCAAAGATAACATGAAGACCTGGAGCCACGACTTCTCATTAAAAGGCGAAACTTTCACCTCTAAGATGCTTTCTTTTGTGAGAACTTCCAATATTCAATCAAATGGAAATAAAATGAGCTAAGCACCGTCTACATGCTTCATAAAACAAGTCTGATTGACCCACTTACTGTTTCGTGGTTACTCCGCCGCCTTCCTGCAGCTCCTTTCTCGACGTTATCTTACAAGTTGCTAGATGAAGCAGCAACCGTCAACAATTTGGGCTTTGAAGCTTTAAAGTTTTCAACTTTGAATCTTAGAATCCACCAATTCGTGTTCATAGCAAAGAAAGGTTGAA
>JANVCQ010000003.1:3135097-3151949 GCA_025531925.1 Erythroxylum plowmanianum | reverse complement strand
AATGCATTCTGCAGGAGACACCTTATTAAATGTTCAGGCTGGGTTTATCCACCTCTCTTTTCTGAAGCCGCTAATATGTCGTTGAAATCCCTTAAACAGACCCAAGGAAGGTCCCTATGTGATGGTAATAGACGAAGCAATTGCCAGGGTCGTGAATGTCTGCTTCTGTCAGGTTCATCATAGAAACCAGTTATGCACCAGTTATGCGCCACGGGTCAAGTTCATCCAATTAAACTTCTACATCAATGTATCTGCCAGAAGAGCTGATTAAAGTAACGGACAAACACCCCTTCCAAAGGAATAAGTCATTTGATTAGTTAATACTTACCATTTATTAACCCTTTAATATTTTTATTTTTAATCAATGTGGAATACTTAACTCTCTCTCTCAAGTACAATTGGGACTGAACATTCAATCGTTACTTAAAATAAATACTGTAGTAACAGGATTGGCCGTTAGGACTAGATATTCAGAAGGACAATCGAAAAATTAGAAATCTAGACCAGACCTATTCTGATACCATATTATAATTTTTAACATAGGTAGAATGTAGAACTCATTAACAAGAATTGAACTTAGATAAACCATTGCCAAAATGACTCGTTCTAGTCATTTGGTTAATTGGTCCTTATTATTTATTAATCCTTTAACTTTTTTTTTAATAAATGTGAGATACTTTAACAATATTTGAGGTGAACATAATCGTACTACTTCCAAAACATTCACAAACTGATGAAATTAATAATTTTTTGAGTAATTATCTCAAATATTTAAAAGCTTAATAAATGAAGATATTTGACATTTTGGTGTATCAAAATGGAACACCAAAATTAAAACTGCAACAAATAAATGATACTCTTTTATCACTAACGTTTCATGTTTCCAAGCATAGATAAGTACGTATGAGGAAAGTGCACTAATAACTTCCCACAGCAGTTGACCTCTTTCGTGTGGTGGTTTGGATATGACGATATATAGTTAGTGGAACCTGACCCTCCACCCGCTTGCTGTATACGTGGCACGTACATACATATAGGCACAGCATGAGTAGTGGAGTCTGTCCTGAATTAGTTATCCTAAACTGGTTGTATCTTTTTGTACTGAGCAGTATTCAGAAGCTGCAGTTATGTTCTGTTCAATGACCGTCGCTTCTGCGTTGCAGCTCTCCTTGACCTTAGATGGTGGCGGTGGCTCAAAAAGATTTGATCTTGGGTTAGTTGGTACCTCAAAAAACCCATCCTGTCTCCATCTGCTTGCTTCTAAGCCAAAAGGGACTTCTCTTGTCAGGTTCTTGCTTTATCTCCATTTCATCGTCTTATCTCTTCTGTATAATTGTTTGACAAAGACTGGTTCTTTGCTGCGAAATTGATTTAGTTTGAGAAGAAAAAGGTTGGAAATTTTCTCAGAGGTGGTAGTAAAAAGAAATAAATGCAGGTTTGTTTCGTGCATTTTGTTGTAATTTCGACGGTGGTACAGATTGAGAGTCTTGGAATTTGTTTCCTTCTTTCTTGTTAAACTAGAATCTACATATCTATGATTATTCTTTCTTGAAACTTTACCCCTCAGTTCTCGGATATGTGTAAAAAGGCACTGTTGCCTATCCTGTTACTATGCACAATTCCTCGAACGTTATCCGTGCTGTCCCTTTGTCCTTTTTGTTTCCACGTTACGGTAGTAACAAACGTACTATATGTACCTGGCAAATGAAAGGCATAACAGAATGCCAATATTCCATAATTCTTTCTCAATTCTCCTCCCTTTAGAATTTTTCTCATGAAATACCCCTTTCCCTTTCTCACCTTCGTACTGTAATTGTTATTTCTATCATTCTCAGCTTGAAGTTATGTACCAATCACTGTTTTAACCAATAGCATTGAATTTAGGCTAACTATTTTGAATGGAGTTCAATGTAATGTGTTGAATCTGTTGGTGGTTGCAAACAGATGCCAGTCTAGCAGTACAGATGAACCGAAAACAAGGAATTTGTTGGACAATGCCAGTAACCTTCTTACGAATTTGTTGAGTGGTGGAAGTCTAGGCTCTATGCCTACAGCTGAAGGTGCAGTGTCTGATTTGTTTGGTCGACCCCTCTTCTTCGCATTATATGATTGGTTCTTAGAGGTACTAAGTCACTCTTCCTTTGGACAAGCTTTGTGTTGGGGCTGATTTTATATAGTGCCTTAAAATTCAATCGTATGCCTGTTCAAACAAGAGATGTTATACAATTTTATGATTCTGTCAAGATGTTATACGATTTTGTGATTCTGTCAACATTTCTAAATTACTTTCAGATTGTTATTGTTGATTATTGTCAGCATCTCGAGTTGTAACGTTCCGCTTGGTTTGATTTGGCAGCATGGATCTGTCTATAAGCTTGCTTTTGGGCCAAAGGCATTTGTTGTCATCTCAGATCCCATTGTTGCCAGACATATTCTACGAGAAAATGCATTTTCTTATGACAAGGTATTTCATTATTTTTCTTGTTAGCATAATAACTGCAAATGTCCTTTGTACTTGTTTTAGCCAGCGCTTATACACATATCCTGTTTGAGAGTCATGCATGTGAATGTATGTTACTGAATTTCTGACTAAATTTCTGCGATGGTTTAAAACAGATTCTATGGCAAATTCTTATTTTACCTTGAGCTTTTTCCCCAACTCCTTAACCTGATTACCATTTTAAGTGCAGTTTTGCATTCATTTTGGCAATCCATTTCATGCATTTTAGTCCTGTTTTATCCATTTACTGAGATAAGTATTTTTGCCCACTAGGGAGTTCTTGCTGATATCCTAGAACCAATTATGGGTAAAGGACTCATACCTGCTGACCTCGACACATGGAAGTTAAGGAGACGAAGTGAGTAAGTTGTATCAGGATGTTGTAATGTTGGACTTCTCATCTCTTACTAGTTGTGAGTGGAAACACTACCAGAAGATAGCTACATTAGAGGGAGATCTAGTCAGCTTGTTCAGTGCATCCTTTTATAGGTGTTGATTCTAATACCAAGATGTCCATTTATGCTGCATGATTTTCATTAATCAAAAGAGTAAAGTATCTCATCAAAAGTTAAGGAAGAGGGATGACGAGAGTAAACCATTGCTATGGGTTGCACCATTGAGGCTAATTCGTAATGCTGCTGAAGACTTGTTATTTGAGGGTTAATTTACCAAACAATTCCTTTGACTATCTTTAGCTTGACGTGATGATATAACTGAACCTGAAACAGGTCATAATCCATGAATTTTTCATGTTTATGAAGACTATGGAAGCTTATCTTTTTTTTCCTGTTTCATTCATGCAGTAATTGCTCCTGGGTTTCATGCCTTATACTTGGAAGCCATGGTCAAAGTATTTACTGATTGTTCAGAAAGATCAATAAGTAAATACGAGGAGCTTCTAAAAGAAGACTTAAATGGTGAGAAAGCCATCGAGTTGGATCTTGAAGCAGAGTTCTCAAGTTTAGCTCTTGATATCATTGGACTTGGTGTCTTCAATTATGATTTTGGTTCTGTCACCAAAGAATCACCTGTTATTAAGGTTTGTTAAGGATGCCAAATGATGTTGCATTCATCATGGTTCACATCAACTTGCTATTTCTTCTTGCCTTTCCTCTCCATCGCACCATCTCTGTATGTCCCTTCAATTCCTTTTTATCCACATGCAGGCGGTTTATGGTACCCTTTTTGAAGCTGAGCATAGATCTACTTTCTACATCCCTTATTGGAAAGTACCTCTTGCAAGGTGGATAGTTCCTAGACAAAGAAAGTTTCACAATGATCTCAAGATTATTAACGACTGTCTTGATGGACTCATAAAAAATGCAAAAGAGACGAGAGAGGTGAGATAAGTACTCTGCTGGCTTGACAATCTCTTCTGATTTTGAAGCCTGAAATTCTGCAACAGATGGTGTTATTGAAAAGCTATAACATTGACTAGGTATTAAGTCATTATTAGCTCCCCAAATAATTCATAGAACATCGTCCTATCTATTCCTTTGGTCCAAGAATCAGGCAATGAGTCAATCTTAATATGTGAGCATGTCTGGGGAATCTAAATGCTTCTCCCTTCTTATGGTTAGTGTATAATTTGCTCTTTCTGTAACATAGAAGGCTTAGCTTAAGCAGTGTAGATTTCAATAAATGCGGAAAGGCAGTTGTCTGTCGATGGATTTTCAAGTATGGATTGGATGTTTTAAAGGATTTTTCCCCTACGTTTTGTACCCATCATAACATGCCACAAGTCATATGAGCTTTACCTTTCTTAGATTCATCAGCAGTAATACTGGATCTTGTCACATGATTTGTAGATTAACTGGAATAATGGGAAATGAATCTACTTCTATATCTTATTTAGGTTAACATATCTGACAGGAATTGGATGTTGAGAAGCTGCAGCAAAGAGATTACTTGAATCTCAAGGTGGGTATGGACCAAGAACTTATCATCCACCTCGGTCAGACATATTTAAGAACTCATCATCTGTATTTGTACCTTTTGTCTTTAGAAAATGTTCGATGTCTCATAATACCTATGACGTATGCAGGATGCAAGTCTTTTGCGATTTCTAGTTGATATGCGTGGAGCTGATGCTGATGACCGACAGGTGTGTTTGTACGCATAAAATTCTGCTTCAGTCTTGAAATATAAGCTATAGTTTGTAGATATGACAATAGAAATAGCTGGTTATGTCACTCATAATCACAAAAATTTAATCAATCAGGTTGAATGTGTTTTTAGACAACAAACTGTCATGATTTTCACATTTTATTTTTGTCATAACAGCTACGAGATGATCTGATGACCATGCTTATAGCTGGCCATGAAACAACAGCCGCTGTTCTTACTTGGGCTGTTTTCCTTCTTGCACAGGTATGATTCTGATAACTATATTTCTCAAGTAGCCATGTTGTTAGTTCAAAACCGTAAGAGTAACATGTAGACCCTTTATTGCTGATATTGATCAATAAGTTCGTTTTCTTACAAACTAATATCCTGAAGGTTATTCATATAAAAAACTTCAGAATCCTGCCAAATTGAAGAAAGCTCAAGATGAGGTTGATGCTGTGTTGGGTCAGGGGAGACCAAGTTTTGAATTGCTTAAAAAATTGGAGTGAGTATCTCAAGTAATTACTTGTCTAGACATTTTTGTTACTATTAGTGATAATACTAGCTAGGATTGTAACATATACTTACATGCTTTCAGGTACATAAGACTCATACTTGTTGAGGCTCTTCGATTGTATCCACAGCCTCCATTGCTAATCAGGCGTTCCCTCAAATCTGATGTTTTACCAGGTATTTTGAATTGAAAACACAATTATAAATATATCTTGTCTAAGAACTGACTCCCAGATTTTAATATGTTCAATATGAGCAATTTTCTGTTAATAGTCATCACAGGGTATGCATCGCAAAAATTGTATGTTTTGCTGTATAGTTCATGCATGATGCAGTTTTATATTTCAGATAATTAGCTTTGACTTTACTTCTTTGAATAAGAAGCTTGAATATGTAGGCTAATTGCAAAAGAATTTCCAAGTTAATGATCCTGATCTCAAAGCAAAGTTCCTTGCATACTTGTGCGATGACAATGACTTATCTTCTTCCCTTTTAAACAAATTCCATAATTTGGCTTTAAAAGGATCTTACAAATTACAGGAGGATACCAGGGAGACAAAGATGGTTATACAATCCCTCCTGGGACTGATATTTTCGTCTCTGTAAGTGAAAGCATTATACTTTACGTCTTTATTGAAATTCTTCTGTCGTGAAACTAATAACAGGAAATAATTTTGTTCTTTAAAGTGCAATAATTGACAGAATTTAGGTGGAAACAATAAAATTATGGAACTTAAATAAAGTGTAGTTAGATTGTATGTTGAACAATTCGGCTTTGTGGTTGATTCATGGGAACTCTGCCAATAGAAGTTCCTTCTGCTAATCTGCCGCTTTCAATCGGATAATATACTTGAAAATTGCTTTTCAGGTGTATAATCTCCATAGATCCCCTTATTTCTGGGAACGCCCCCATGAGTTTGAGCCCGAGAGGTTTTTAATGCAAAGAAAAAGTGAAGGAATTGATGGATGGGCTGGTTTCGATCCGTGTCGAAGCCCTGGAGCATTATATCCAAATGAGGTATCAGAGAGCTTGCCTAATGTTACGAGCAGGGATCTGATATTATCTTTGCTAACCTGATCTTGTGATTCTCATTATCAGATTATATCAGATTTTGCCTTCTTGCCTTTTGGTGGAGGGCCAAGAAAATGTGTTGGAGATCAATTTGCACTCATGGAATCAACTGTAGCGTTGGCAATGTTGCTACAGAAATTCGACGTGGAACTAAAAGGCTCTCCAGAATCCGTGGAATTAGTTACGGGGGCAACCATTCACACGAAGAATGGACTGTGGTGTAAATTGAAGAAGAGGTCTGATATCCATTGAATACATTTCACAAGAATACAATGGAAAGGTTTTATCTCTGGTAACTGCCAACAAGCGATTGACCCGCGAGATTGTGAAATATTCAACCAAACAAAAGAAGGCTTACAATATGTGTTTATGGCAAGCCTGTAGAAGGAAGGGAAGCCATTCACAGGAGATGTAATTTGCAGAAACTTACTGTTTCATGATGAGTTTCAGATTAATACACAGTGCCATTGTAAGTAAGACCAAAGTGAAACCATTATCACTATTAATCACTCGTATGTTACATAAACAAGTACCCAACGACATTGCTTAGAGACATCACTGAAAAAGGAAATGTGGCTCCTCTTCTCAGGCATGATTGAAGCTTAAAATGGTAAGGATAAGGGATGGCAACTTAATACCTTGGCAACAATATCCAGCAAAATTCAAGTTAAGGATATATAAAGGGTAGCTCATGTAGTTCATCTTTATAATAAGACTGATCACTACTACCATGTCAAATTTTTGCAGCAAATGAACCAGCAACTGCTGCAATATTCTGTTCTCTAACAGCATAATTAACAAGACAATGATCAGCCGCATATTAGTAGTCTCCAAGGCCTGCACTGTGTTTACCAAACTTTAAGGCTACAAAACAAACTTAATGGCTTTCCAGCAAGTCTAGCTCCACTCAGGCTCATTGGTAGAACTTCTAATTCAAATGTATAGAGTCCACAAAAGTAATGCATATTTAATTGTAGGCACGGAGCTTCTTCCATGAGATGAATCTTTGAGTCAGGTACAGTATTAATTCTCAGTTTGACTCTTGAAGGTACGTAAATGGTTACCATGTTAACGAATATGGGAGGTTAATCAAGTGGATGCTTTGCAATGCCATGAAACTGTGTAGAGGTCACAGACTGTTCCTGTAGTGGAGATAATCCAGGGTTGATACCATGAAGAAACATGACAAAAAGGGTGAGACGATGGTTTCAATATGTACCATATCAGGCGAAACATTCTGGATACTGAAACAACCCGGAAGAGGTTGTAATCTGAAGCCGAGCTGGCCCTTCAGCACAGAAAATAAAGAAAATAAGAGCATAGAAAACGAGATGTTACCTCGTGCTTATCTGGTAAACTGAATTGCTACATAAATATCAACAATAATTAAATTCTATTACCAGTCCCTGCATGCCCTGCTGGTTCCCAGATTGGCCAGTACGTGTTGAAATTAACTGTACCTTGACACAAATGAAATCTCAACGTCAACTTATATGCATTATACTGCCACAAAATAATGGTACGTAAATCATCAAGTAAAAGTTAAAAAGGCAGTACCAAGCCTGGAAAGCCTTGCTGACTGCTGTAATAGTCATCACGAATAGGAGGTATTGAGTTCAAGTGTCCCTGTGAAAATATATGAGAAAAAAATAAAAAATAGTAAGCATAATCATTCTGGAAGATGCATCAAATGTCCTATGAACAAAATGTGATATCTATAAGATTCCATACTGTTCCCTGGATGCTTTGCTGAGGACCATAATAACCGTCAAGTGTTGGTGCCCTTGAACCTGATTCCTAAGTTGGAAAAACATGTATCAAATTACAACGTGCAAGATTTGAGAAACTCTTGAATTAATCAACAATAAAACCAATTTGTTTGTGCAGGACATATGGCTATGAGCTAGATTTTATGCACCATCTCTGGAATTTCTGATTGTGCAAAATGGCAGTTGTCAACAGGATGTGCTCTTGAGTTCATCTGTTTCAAAATTTTATTGAGGTTAGTTAACATAATATAAACAACTGAAATTGGAAAAATTATCTGTTGCTAGGATTCTGTTCAAGACAAACAACCAAGAATTTATCCAGCTTCAAATAAGACGAGGACCAACCATCCGTTTGCAGGTTTCTTGCAAACCAATTGTTGTCCTCTCAGACTCGGATTGCACCTGCAGTGCAAATTAATATCTGATTCAAATGGCATAAAATTTCAGAAAGCTAAAATATATTAATGGCATGTACATTTTCAACCGGTAACTGTTGACTTTACCTTTTTCTTCTTATAGAATTTCCTTTTCTTTAATGGCCTGGAGACAATATTGCTATTGTTTTCTTCAGTGCCGAGAAAACCATGAACAGCTAATGCATTGGGCTTTGAAAAACTCCTAATGGAGTTATTAGAATCCTTGCAGTTCTGCAGAGCTTCTTCTATTGCATGAAATGCAATATCATAAGCTTCCTGGGACAAAGATCCCTCTTTGCCCAATGTGATAGCTCGCTTACATAAATCATTGAAACGCTGTACTCTGTAGTGAAGACTGCTTGATATTTGAGACACAGCTTGACTAATCTTTGCATCTTTTGTCCACCGCTTCAGTATATAGGGGGATGGAATGATAGAAAGACCAGACATCTGAAGAACTAGAATCGCATGCTTACAGAGGATTCCTCTGTATTCAAATGACCGACATGTACAGCTTACATTCAAGGCTTCTTCATTCCAGGATACTAGAAAATATTGACGTTCCTCAAAATCATCCACCCGAAAAGTAAGAGCCTCCTTATCTTCACTTTCCTTTTGCAGATGACATGAAACAACTCCTAATACTTCAACCTGAAACTTCCTGAAAACTGCATCTGTATAGATTGTTGACAGTTGTTTCTCAAAAGATGACAGTGATCTTACAGTAGGTTGCTTGTTTTGAGTTTCAAAATCTGCTTTAGCTTCCATTTGAAACCTATCTTGTAAAAATATGTTATACTCCTCCATAAACTCCTTGAATGTAGATTCCCTGTGGATGTATTTGTCAAAGAATGATGGAATACTCCCAACTCGCTCAGCTGTTGACATCCCAGCTAAAAATACATCCTGCATATAAGTAGGAACCCATTTTTTACGATCTTCATATAATGAGCAAATCCACTCATGCAACCTTAGTTCAAACTTATCAACCATCTTCGACCACCTCTTTTCAAACTGTTCGTCAGTCCAAGATCTGTGTATACATTTATTGAATTTTGCCATAAATTTCTCATTCAGATTCATCAAATGCAAATTATGTGTAATCTTACTCAACACATGCCACAAGCAATGACAATGACGTGCATCACTAAATACATCCACGGCAGCTTCTGTCAGGTACTTTTCTCGGCCAGTAATAATAACTCTAGGAGCTTGGCCACCCACTGCTTTGCTCCAGGTCCGCATAAACCAAGTAAAAGTTGATTTATTCTGCTCTCCAATCAAGGCACACCCAAATAAAATGAACTGAAAATGATGATTTACCCCAACAATGGGAACAAAAGGAATCTTATATTTGCTTTCAAGATAAAAGGTATCAAACAAGACGACATCAGAGAAAATCTTGTAATCATTTCTTCCTTTCGTATCAATCCAGAACACACTTTTCATACGTTTTTCACTGTCCAAATCAATGGCATAAAAAAAATTGGGATTTTCAGCCTGCATACACATAAAATGCTTGAGCATAATCTGGATATCATCTTCATCTAAGGCTGACTGCAGACCTTTCTTCTTGCCTGCAACTACACCAGATTGCTTGTTTCCTCCCCTAATAGCATTACAGAAATCATCTGGACAAATCTCATGATTATGCTCCTTTATAAAGCTATGGATAATCCATTTCTCATCCTGTGTCCTCTTCATATGCATGCCTGCTTTGCAGTCCGTCTTCACGCATGATTTTTGAATGACGACTGCATTTGAATCCCGCTTGCTTCCAAATCTGGAACATGCAATTTTGACATCTATAAATTTTCCAGATTTTTTTGAACGGCGGCTAGCTTTTATTGTGATGCCAAATCCCACAGACCGCGCATATTCTCTATAGAAAGAATAAGCTGCCTCCTTTGTTTCAAATTTTAAACCATTTTGGGGTTCAAATATCATATCTCTTTTACAAATCTCTGCACCAACTGCACTCTCATCCGTTTCCCTTTCACAAGTAATAACTTCATTTTCATTTGGTTCACCGAATTTTATATCATGTTCACTTGCAAGAGAATTTATATCATTCTCACTTGCATCCAATCCATCTGCACTATCAGTTACAACAGCAGTTGATGTTGATATAGTATCTACTTTCTCTCGCTCATGCGACGGAAGTTCAAGATTTATCTCCATAATAAAAATAAGATATATCTGAAAGAGATCATACTTTTAGAGATACCTGAAAATTTTTAAAGAAATTAGCAAAATTATACTTCACCAAGTTCTAACCTTTAACAGATAACTAAAACAAAAACGCAAAAATAACTAAGGAAAAAAATAGGGAGCAGACTTCACGATTTTCCCAGAATTTTTCCCTTCCCTAAACATCACCATTCACAATATCATCCCAACAAAGCATTTAATCTCCTTTACTTACAAAACCAATTCCAATCCGCATAACTGAAAAAAGTAACTTCCTTTGCTCTATAAACTACGGTTTCCAGATCCCGATGCAAAAAGACGCAAACTTTGTACACAGCATCTAGTAACCATGTACTTTCTCGGCAACCAAACGGGAGTAATTTCAAGAAATATTCAAATCTAGCGAAGAGAAAACCAAAACAACATACCAATTCATATCCGCTTAGAAGAGGGAGACTGTAACTGTAGATGGTAATCAGAGAATTACAGACACAATATCAAAATCAGTAGGGAAGATATGTTAAAAGGTTTTCCCGTTCACACTTAAACTGCACTTAAGGCTATGTTTAGTTTTAATTAAGTTTTTTAATGCAATGGAATATAATAATTCATAATAAATTATTTTTTTTTTAAATTATAAAATATTAAAAATTTATTTTTCGGAATAAAATTATTCGTAATATAATATAAGTACATATTATTTAAAAGAATAATTTATAATACAATATAGTACAATATTATTTATCATTTTATATTTCATTCTAAAATTTTTAAGTTAATTACTAATATTTCTAAGTGAAATTTACTCTTCTAGAGAAAATTTACTATAATTTTCTTACTATATTAAAAGGGTTAAGTTTGGATCTAAATGTATTATTACATTTATAGTGATCTTTTAAGTTTCCGAAATATGACTAATATCAAACATTGTCTTCAAAATGATAAACTAACTAATCCGATCCGATCATGTCCGACCCGAGTCAATCAGCTAAAAAGTGCGAATGGTCAAAGGACTATCAGCTGAGTGTTTCTGGCACAGAAGATTGCTCATTTTGGCATATATAGAGTACTTTCAAGAGAACACAGAAAGAAGGTGATGTTGGAGGCAGCTTCTTCTAACTGGTATACTTTGCATAAAGCAATAGCGTAGAACTTACTGCTTCTAAACAAAAATTGGAAGGCACCTGTTCTGCCAAGTTGGAACTTCTACACTAGCAAATGTACAACACAGTACTTTCCACACAGCTGTGAGGAACTTGACATATACAACAAAGTAGATGACCATTACAGCATAGCAGAACTTCAAAACCAGGAAAGCAAATTGCAATTATCCTCCCAGCTATCCTGATCAAGAGAGGGTAAATTCTGAATGCTGCATTTCCAGGCATCTTTTGCATCCCACGCAAAAATCCATGCATTCTACTTGTCAGGAAAAAATTGGCAATCTTTATATGAGCAGGCTAGCTTTTGATACAAAAAGAGAGGTCGACTAAATTAATCAAAATACTTGTTTTGCCGAAAGTTTGCTTCCTTAGCTTGTTAAATGAGCAAGCAGATACCACCATCTTCAGATGATATGTTGATTGACAAAACCAAGCCTAAGTCTCAATAACCATTACATAAAAGCGTGAATCGCTAGTATTCAATGTCTTCCTGACTGCCAAATCTTCTTGTGCTCATGGAAGATAGCAGCTAATCATTTCCAAGAATTGCTTTGTTAAATCCACAGATTCAGGTAAAATGTTAAGCTGCCGATACAGCACAGTTATGCATTCCTTCGGAAACTATTTCTGCCTCATGTATGTCTTGAAGCACCACCATGTAATTGTGAAGATCTCAATTGGTTGTCTTCCTGCATTTGCAAGAATAGGCAGTAAAATCATAGAGCAATAATTTCAAGGGTATTTTGAGAATCTCGGCGCCATATTATCCACACTCACCTGCAAGCCATAACTGAAAGTTGTTGGAGGTCGAAAATCAAATTGTCCCTACATGAAAATATGAGAATAGGTAACCATACCACTGCTTTTTATATCCATGTACTTAATTAATCATTCAAAATCATCATACCAGCCCATGGATGCTTTGCTGAGTCCCGAAAAATCCATCATGGCTTTGTGCTATTGAATTCAGTTGTCCCTGTAAGTGGAAAGAAAAGTTGATAGTCGCCATCCATAGAATTTTTTTTGTCAATGTAGCCCATAAACCAACATAAAATTACCAGTCCGTGCATATTCTGTTGATTGACATAATATGCATCATGAGGTGGCTCCATTAAGTTCAACTGCACCTGCAATCAGTATTAATTGCAAAAAGATCACATTATCCTCCACGGGAATATGTACATAGTGCTCATGACAGAATCTAATGGATTCGATGAGCTTACTAGTCCTTGCACATTATGTTGAGTACCATAATACCCACTCAGAGAAATCCCATCCGAATTTATGTTGTCCTACAAGGGTAAAAGAAAAATACTGAAGACTATGATCTTTATATCAACCATATCAGCTTCATATAATTGCAAAGCACCTTGAAATACTGAATGTTTTGAGATTTTTCTTAATATTTTCCCTTGTTAAATTAAGAGAAAAGGCAAACATAAAGAAATTTAAAGAAAGGGTTCATTTAGTACAAAGCTAACATATTATCAACTCATCCTCGCTGTATATATGCTCACATTAAGATGACTAACCATTTGCAGGCTATCTTGTGCTTCCACAATCAAGGCACCTGGTTCTGATTGTACCTGAAGTGTCAAGACGCATGTTTTTGTGAAATTCTATTTTGGCATTTCTTCACTGGAGCACAAATATTGTCAACAAACAGAACAGGAGGACACTATTATCAAATTTCAATTCTAAACTAACCTTTCTTTTCCTGATAGGATTTTTTTTCTTACTTGATTTGGTAACAAGGGTTCCTTGGTTTTCTTCTTCTGTTTCATGATAATTCAGAAAAAGGCCACCAGGTTCTGCTGCACTGTTGTTACAGTTGTTCACATTTACACAATTTTTCAGTGTCTCTACTACTGTGCGGAAAGCAATATTGTAACTTTCTTCAGACAAAGATCCTTCTTCACTCATTTCAATGGCCAGTTTGCAGAGTTCATTGTAACGCTGCACCCTAGATTGTATCTGTTCAGCTCCCTCAGTAAGTGATTGCTTGCTTTTTGCGTCTTTGGCCCACCTCTTCAAAATATAATGAGGTGGGATGTTTCTAATGCCACAGATTTGGAGGACAATTAATGCATGTCTGCAGAGGAAGCCTTTGTATTCAAACAAGTGGCAACAACAGGCCACTTCCGACTTGGATTCATTCCATGTTACCAAAAAATATTCATTCTTTTCACAGTCTTGAACTCCAAATGTTGTTCCTTCTTCATTATCCTTTTTAGGATGACAACCAACTACACCTAAAACTTCGACTTGAAATTTCTTAAATATGGAATGTGTGTAAACCAGTGACATTTCCTTTTCCCAAGGAGAAGGAGACTTTAAGGCAGGCTGTTTGTGCAAAGTATCAAAATCTGCTATGGCCTCCTCCTCATACCTATTCTGTAGGATTGCTCCATAGTGCTTCATGAACTCTTTCACTGTGATTTTCCTATGAATGTATTTATCAAAGAAAGAGTTTATACTTTCAGAACGTTGATTTGTGGACATTCCACCCAAAAAAGTATCCCCAATGTAAGTAGGCACCCATTTTTTACGATCTTCATATAATACTCGTATCCATTCGTCGTCTTGCAATTCAAATCTTGTCACCATTTTCCACCACCTCATATCAAATTGTTCCTCTGTCCATGATCTGTGTATGCACTTGTTAAATTTTGCCAAAAAATTCTCATGCCGTTTGATGACATGAGAAAGAGTTTCCGGGATCTTTTCCTCTATATGCCAGAGTGAAAAGCAATGCCGGGTATTTGGCAAAACTTCTTCAATCGCTGCCTTCAAGGTTCTGTCTACATCAGTGATAATAACTTTAGGTGCTTTGCCACCCATTGCTCTGAGCCATGTCTTCATTAACCAAACAAATGTAGACCTAGATTCATCTGCAACAAATGCACATCCAAGTAAAATTGGCTGACAGTGATGATTCACCCCAACAAAAGGAGCAAATGGCAGTTTTTCATGGTATTTCACATAGAAGGTATCAAAAGATACAACATCATTAAAACTGCTATAGTCACTCCTACTTTTTGCATCAACCCAGAACACATTTCTTAATCGCAGCTCCTCATTTAAATCTATTGCATAGAAAAAGTTAGGATTCTCCTTCTTGATCCGTTTAAAATACTCGAGTAGTACTTGTGCATCTCCCTCATCCAATTCCAAGTGTCGGCCTTTCTCAAACTGAGAATTTGTGTCATTTGTTAGGAATCCTACATTTTGGTGCCCAGCGGCCTGTCTTGACATCTCAACATACATCCTTTTTGTTCGTTCACTAACAGCATGCAAGATGTCAATGTTGTTCTTCTCTGCTAATTTTACATTCCTATGGATTCGAAAATGATAAGCTAAAGCTGGTAAAAGCTCATGATTATGCTCCTTAACAAATTCATGAATTGTCCATTTCCCATCTGACCTTCTCTTCACATGCATACTGGCTTTGCAGTCCGTTTTCTTCACACTCGACCGCCTACTACTCCCACTCTCAGACTCTGGCGTAACTCCATATCTGGAACAAGCAAATTTTGCATCAATGAACTCTTTTGATCTCTTTGACCGTCTACTGTTTTTTATTGATGTAGTGAAGCCCATAGATTTCGCATATTCTTGATAAAAGGAGTATGCTGCCTCATGGGAATCGAATTCAATTTCATTGCATGACTCCAATTCAGTGCCCCCTTCAAATATTGCAACAGCCCTTTTAGGGCAATTAGCAACCCCACCATCCCTGCTATGAACATCATCAACAATTGCAACCGCATTCTCACTCACTGTGTCACCAGCAGGCAGATTATCTTGAAGATGAACCATATCATCAACCACATGTTGATCCCTTCCTATCATCATTATCATCTATTTCCGCGAACAAGTCCACTTCTTTTGATATTACATTTATGTGGCACCTGAATAGCATCACTCGTCATGCAAAGCTCAATTCTGATAAAGGTTGGCAGTTCGAATAAATGTACGGAAAATATTTCGAACCAACAATTTTAAACTTTATTCTTTTAAAAATAGCAAAACTTGTGGATTTGAGAACAATGAAAGCAGAGGTCTCAATCTCCATTCTGACAAATCCCAGAAAACTACCCCATTAGTGAATCCGTGAAACTTAATAGAAACCCCAACTTACATTTCCTGTTCTTTTGCTATTATTTCTCAGTAACCCATGACAGAAACCCTAGAAGAACAAAAATTATTGTAATCCAGATATTAACTAGAGGGAGGGAAACAGAAAGATCACAACTTTAAAAACCTATTTCATCAATATTTCACTGATTCTCCCACCAACCAAACAAAGAACCTCAACATTGTATATAAGGATCAGAACAGAAACTAAAACCTGAGAAGGGACGGGACATGACATATATAGGCCTCCGAGTCTGAGGCTGGGAGGAGACACGAAGACTACGCAAAACAAAAGAGCGAGTGAGATGAACAGGCGCGTCTGAGAGAAATTTTGGGTTCTAGGGTTTTCTTTACTACTCGCCGACGAGTACTCCACTCGCTCGCTTTTGCTCACTCGCCCCACCGTCTCTGCTGCTTTGGCTCTTAGTCTTTGGCGCGTTGTGGTTTGATGAAGATTGTCTATTTGACTGAGTACTTTTAATTTTCATTCTTAATTACTGCTGCGGCGCGTGCAATGAGTTTTGAAGAAGAATTTGACAATTAATTAAAAACAAAATATAAAAGTATAGAGATCGAATAAATTTTAATGTTTAATAAATAAATCATAATATCCAAGTCTAATATCATATTATTATATAATATCCGAAAATATTAATTTTTAACATATTATCTGTAAATAAAAAAATATTATATAATGACGTTAAAGATTAAGAGCTCGTTTGGTAGAAAACCAATCAGCTAAAAATTGACTTTTCAAACAACTATAAAACATATTTGTACAGCTTCTTCAACAGCTTATTTAACATAAACAATTATTGATAGCGTTTTCATCAATCAGTTAAACTTTTAAGTATTAAAAGTCAAATTTACCCTCATGTAGTTATAGGTTAGAAATATTTGTAAATTTTGTGTAAAATTTAATTTTTGTTCTATTTTTATTATTGTCAAAATTTTAAGTTTTGTAAAATTAAATATTTAATCGTGAC
>JANVCQ010000003.1:3102968-3116662 GCA_025531925.1 Erythroxylum plowmanianum | reverse complement strand
TCTCGAAGGGAAAATCGCAAATCATCGAGGAAGAAGGAGAGACGATCGTGCCCTAGAAAGAATGATCTTTTTCTTTTCTTCTATTTGAAACCCAAGGCATTTATAGGTTAATCTCTTAGGCTTTATCCTCAAATTTCTTTCTCTTTTCACCTTCATATCCAGTCCAATTTGTTTCCAAATTTAATGGCTCGACATATTAAATTCCAATATCATATATCTAACTTTTTCATAGCCATACACTCATTATTCTAGCACTATCAGACAATCAGTCCATTACTCGGAGGATTTCCGGTCCGGACTTTTTCTCCCGAATTTTTCAGAAAAATTCCGAAGAGTCACTATCAATTGGCAATTACTCTAAACAGTTCCAATTCAATCATTTAAACCCAATTATTCCATAATTCCCAATAAATCCCAACTATCTCACACATCACAATTCCTATCACATTCACAAATCAAAAGCCGGGAAAATGTCATGAATGCATGTACCTATATGTGCATGTACCAAATGACTCATTCCTCTACAATCAGAGGCCAAATAAATGTTCACATCAGAAATATGAAATGCAATTTACTACCCTGACCCAATTGACCCATATACCCTTCCCATTAGGGTCGGGATGTTACAATCTCTAACATAAAAAGTGTTTCTGTGAAAAAGGATATGAAGACTTTTTGATAATAAATAGGCTATTTGGATGAAATGACTTCATGAAACATATCTCAATAATGAAAGCTTTTGGCAATTTTCTATCTCGAGGGAGTATTTTTTGATCTTTTTGCAAATGTTGAACTTAAGACATGTAGTATTTCCTTTGGTTAATCATGTGTTAGGCAATCGAGACAATATTTGGATATGGATTGACAATTAGACCGCCCATGGTCCTCTCATAAATGTAATTGAACTATCCATACTCATTAATAGGATTCCTCTTAACTCCAAAGTTTCTTCTTTGATGAATCAAGCGCACTAGAAGGGCAACTTCATAGGATTCAACTTATTGGAGACCTATCTTCCTCAGATCAATGACATTAGCAAGCAAAATCCAATTACTTGGGTCCCAGATGCCTCAGATAATTTTACTAACAAGTCTTGCTATAAAGCCTTGCAAGAAGGTGTGAGGAATTTTCCATGGTTCAATCTTCTGTGGAAATGTTCCTTTAATCCAAAGGCATCTATCTTCACCTGACTAGTTGTCAAAAGTAGGCTCCGTACAAAAAACAACTGATTTGGAACTCGACTCAATTTGTGTTTTTTGTAAGGAGTTGGAGGAAGGTAGGGAGCATTATTTTTTTCAATGCAGTTACTCTAAAGCAATTTGAAGCAGAATTTTACATTTATTGCCTGATGCATTGTAAATTATGATTAGAATTTAGCACTAAATTGGATTATCTATATTACCCATCTGAGGTTGAGTGATGTCCCTTTGTACAAAATTGCCTTTACCTTTACTATCTATTCTATCTTTACCTTTACTATCTATTCTATATGGAAAGAGAGGAACAATTGAATTTACAAGAATGTGGAAATTCATAAGTACAAATTAGCTGACGATATCATCAACTGGATCCGGGCACTTATGATTGCTAAATCCAACCAGCATTCATTATCCATAGGCATGAAGACCAAATGGAATCTACAAACTATATTATGATTTAACTACTTTTGTAATTTGTTTTGTTATTAGTTTTGTAATTTAGTCGATTATTTTTCTTATGGTGAACTCATTTTAATATCGTCATAGCTTTGCTATAGTTAATTCAATTATTATTCAATTTTCAAATAAAAAACTGCAACAAAACATATATATTGCGGAACTACATTATCCGTCAGGTTTTTCAATCGGCATTGCAACTCAATATTTTCATAACTCTTTCCACTACTCCAGCATCTACTTCCTCGTCTCTTATTAATTGTTCTTCAATGGGTTCCCATTCCATGGTAAAAAATCCTAGACAAGCATCATCTTCGCCAAGCCACGACATGAGTGACAATATTTCCCTGGTCGATTGAATGATCAAAACTTTGCCAAAGAACTTGCTTTGAGTTTGCATCTTCCAAAACCAAATTCCCTGACTCTAGCAAAATAATTGTTACATTGGTGGCATACTCATTCCCTGAATATATTGTCTGTATCAGGAAACCATTTGTATGCAAAATCCTTAACTTCCTACTTGCATCTAAGTCAAGAACAACTTCACTGCCAAGAAAATTTGGTTCCTTATTGGCTAACCAAATTGAATAGCTTGAAGAGTACTCCTCAAAATTTTAATGTAACCTTTTAAAATGATGTCCAACGCATATTTATGTTGATAAAGAAACATACCAGTGGAATTTTCCACCAAGTCAATGCCCAGAAAATATTTAGTTTTCCCAAATCTTTCATATGAAAGTAATGACTCAAATAACTTTTAAACTTTTGCAACGCTGCACTATCATTTCTAAAAATAACTAAATTGTCAACATATACTAATCTCTCCATTTGGATATCATGTTTATAAAATGTAAACAAGGAATAATCTGAAGAAGATTGTCAAAAGCTATAATTTTTCAATGTAGCACTTAATTTTGCATACCAACATCTAGGGGCCTGATGAAGCCATAAAAAGACTTCTTCAAGCAATATGCCTTCTAGGGGCTTTTTGACTTAAAACCAGGAGGCAACTTCATATAAACCATGTCTTTAAGATTTTCATGCAAGAACACACTATACACATCTATTTGATGTAGTTCTCAACCTTTAGCACTGACGATCACTAAGAAGGCCCAAACTGTCACCATATTTGCTATCAGGGAAAACGCCTCATCGTAGCTTATTCCTTCCACCTGGTTGTTGCCAAGAATCACTAAATGAGTCTTATAGCATTCAATAGTACCATTTGCATTGTATTTGATCTTATAGACCCATTTGTATCTGTTGCATGCCTTGGCTCCTCCAATAAGTCAAAAATTGTTGACTATTGGTTGCATGCTTTGGCCTCCTTCATTAAGTCAAAAATAAATGGCCACCGTTCAGAATTTGTCATAGATACATTATTTTCTTTGTGCACATGACATTGTTGTCAATTGTTGAGATTGTGCACAGATTAAAGAAATTTTGGACAGAAGCTTGAGACTTCAGCTATAAATAGAAGGCATGGTTTGAGTCATAAACACACCATTCTTTTCTCTCCTTCAGTCACCAAAACAACACAAATCCTCTCATCCTTTCTTAAGTTATTTTCTGTATATTTGATGAGTTTTAAAAGCTTTTAGTTTCAGCCTTTGTACTTGTATACATTCTCTACATATTAGTAAAATTACTCATCCTCTAATCGTAAACATAGGTCATATTGATCGAACAACGTAAATCTTTGTATTCTGTCCCATTTTATTTTGTCTATCTTTATTTTCTGTTCCATTTTATTTTGTCTATCTTTATTTTCGTTATTGTTTTCGGATTATTAAATTCAACCGGTATCCGATCTAAGGGCATTTTTCTTAACAGTATCCAATAGTTGTCTTTTGAAAGCGTAGGTCTTCTATAACCCATGTCTCATTATCCTTGAGAGCTTGTATCTCATTTTGCATTGCCTCTCTCCATTTCTCATCCTTCATTGCTTCTAAAAAAGATTTGGATTCATGTCTTGCAGTTACACCTACCAAAAAAATGATGATAATAAAATGCAAAGCTCCTGCCAGATTGAGCATTTGTTGATTTTTCTTTTCACCCTACTGTTTTGTTACAATGTCCCTATATATAATGTTTGATGTAACATGCCATATTTAGCAAAATATTCCTTCATACATCTAAATTCAGTCTCATTATTAGGTCATATAATTTTCACCTATTTATCAAATTGTTGTTATACTAAGGCCAAAAATTCTTCAATACATATTGAACTTAACTTTTCTCTTTTAACAAATAATCCCACACACAACGAATCATTCACAATTGTCAAAAAAATAAGATGCCCCACGAAAAGTTAGCACTTGATAAGCACCTCAATGATCACAATGTATCAACTCATAAGCCTCTTTTTCTCTACTATTATTAGACCAAAATACTTCTCTAATTTGTTTCGCTCTAAAGCAAATATCATAAGCATTAGTTTTCACACCACTATACCTTTAACGTCACTACTAACGTTAGCAAGCATTTTTATTATTTTTGGTGATAGATGGCTCAACCTTTTATGCCATAACTTTGTGGGACTAATTCTAGTTATTTTGTTAACATGTACATGTGCGATTCCTCAGAGAAAGTAAAGTCCCTCGTGTTGTTTACTCTCTTCAATCAGCATCCCCATATTACGGTCTTGCATAACAAAAAGTTTATTAGTGACCTCAAATAACCGTGATACAGAAATCAAAATGCAGTTTAAATTAGGAGCAAATAGAACATGTCTCAATTTCAATTTTTTTACTGTTCTTTGCTTCTTGGCCTGAGTTTCTTTGTCATTTGGCAACCCCGTAGGACAAGGAGTTACATCTGTCACAAGCATTCCATTATACCAGTCATATGGTTTGAGGCCCCGACGTCTATAATCCGAGGCCTATATTTTGAAAAGATGTGGTTTACTCGAAGTTGACTTCTGGGCGTCGAACAAATGCATTAATTTCGTCCATTGTGATCAGCATTAATCGTTGTGGTCTATGTTAGTTTCATCACATGCAGTAGAACTCACAGGCTCCGGTCTCTCGTCTTTCACTCGAGTCATAGTTTTCTCCCGTTCTTCCTGCACCACCGTGGAATGAACTCAATTCAGATTGGGAAGAGAGATACGTAGGCCTCTAGCCGACTCTTCATATTTCTCTACCTTCAATTGTATTTGGGCAATTATGCTACCTGGGTTATCAGCCACGGTCAAATTGTAAGGTATAGCCATCTTCATCTTGTCATCGCCTCCAACCTTTGATTCATCGCTTCCTCCTCCATACATATCTACTTTGGGAAGTTGGACAACAATCAAGAGTTTAAATTTTCTGGACTCTAGTTTTCACTACTCTTATACCATGTAAAGTTGATCAATTTTGGAAAAACTTTGTTCTGCTCTTTCATTATGTATTTTCATCTATACATTCAACTCCTTTCACCCCATACAAGGTCAATACCAGATAAGAAAAAATAACATAAAATATGCAAGATAATTTCTACGATACAATTTAAAATTCAAAAAGAAAACAAAAAGGACTAAACGTGTATGCAACACCAAAGACTATAAACGGCAATTTATTATATTGAAAAGGAGCGTCCAATCCATTAATTTATTGGCTATGTTTATTAACGAAATATAATAAAATATAATATTATTCTATATTGTTTGAAATGAAGATTTATAATAGAATAGAATGAAATGAGACAGAAGAGTAGGGTTTCATATTATATCTCATTTTATCCTAAACAATAAAAATGAAAAACTTTCGATTTGAAAAATTTAGAATAGAATGTAAAATGATAAAGAACTTTACGCCATATTACATTATAAACCCTTCATCCAAATAACATTTTATTATATTACATTATGAATCATTCCATCTCTCCCAAACAACAATATTTCTAATGTTACATTTATTTACATACCATTCCATTCTAATTTATTTCATTCTATTTCATTAAAAACCTTACGTCCAACTAAACATAATCTTAATCAACAGCGCCAAGAAATTTATAAGCACTTCTATTCCCACATTAGACAAGCACAATAGTAAACTTGCCCGCACAAGATAAAAGAAGAAGAGTTCATCTTATACCAGAATTAAATGTATATTTATATACAAAATAATGACACATTTTGGGCAAGAACTCGCATGTAAGTCCTAAAATTAATCCAAATATACAAATAACACAAATCTCAGCCTTGGTCGAAGGAGGTCTTCCCAATGCTTCTAACTCTAAGAGATCTTGGATTCAAATGAACTCTTTGATCAGTTTTTCACGAGGTCTTCGGAATTGTTAGCTTAGGTAATGAACGATACACGAGGCCTACTAGGATCAGGTGAGTTCGTTAAATAATTTGTATTTACTATTCAGTCATAATGTACCTAAAAGGGTAGTAGGTGTGAATTTCAACATATCCCGCTGCCTTTACGCTAAACTTCAAACTAATGGTTTTAATAACTAAATTAACTTGACTAAGATCACAAATTATAAATGAAACCAATAAAGTTGGAAATATGACGGGAATGGATTGGAAAGGTTGGAATATCGGTTGGATCCTCCAATCACAAAAATTGTTCTACTGCTCATTCATTATTTTTTAAACATAATTGCAATCTTGCTTCTGATATGATCGCAACTTTTTTTTCTCGACTTTGAATGTCTGAAAATAGTATAAGTAATATATTTTAATTTCTTTAAGGTCAAAGAACCATAAATTCCTGGGATTTCACCAAAGCATAGTTCTTCTAAAAGCTTATTATCATCATTTAATTTCGGTAGTTTCAGCAAACTTCTTCAAGGATATCATCTCCAATTCTTTTGTTAGGAGAAATATTTTATGAAAAAACAACAATTTTTTAATAGAATGCGGTATTTTTGGTTTTAAAAAAATGAAATTCTTGGGTATTATATTGGATTATAATACTGGTCGGTACCAAATGAAATTATAAATATCGATTATTTATCTGTAGGTTTCATAAGATTTAGGAAAATTTCGACTAACTTGTAAAATGAAAAAAATTGTAACCCAAAATTCTTAGTACCTCTGCCTCCCCCTCCTCCTATTAGTAGTCAAACCCGATATAAGCTTATAGGTTTTTCTAGATAAAATAGTTCAGTATAGTTATTCTTCTTTACTTTTGCTAGCTGTCAACGTTCGTTTGTTATGGTTGTGATGTAGCTGTAATTTCATTTATTATGATAGTGTTTTAGTTGGTTTTGGGGTGTTAAAGCGTGAGCAAAACCGACTTTAATGGTTATAAAAGGGGTTGTATGGGTAGTGCTTTAGAAGTGAAAAAAGGTAGAAAAAAGCAGAGTGAAAAGACAATAAGAGAGACTGAGAGGTAGAGAGCTGCAGCTCAAAGTTTGTAACTTTGTTTTTTTTTATCAATATATATTGCTGCTTGTTTTCTAGTAGCTTGTCTATTTTATTTTTTTCCTAACAAGTAGTATCAGAGTCAGGTTCGTGACTACGTTTAAATAACGTGAAAATGACCAGTATGATTTAGCTTAAAATTCTAACATTTACGAAGATGTTATGAAAACTAGAGCATCCAAATGAAAGTACTGCTTGGATCACAAGATTTGTGGTAGATTGTTAAAGAGGGCTACACTGAGCCTGAAGATGCGATTGTTGAAGTATCTTTATCAAACGCGCAAAGGGCATCACTTAAAGAATCACACAAGAAGGACAAGAAGGCCCTATTTTTCATCTTTTAAGGAGTTGACAAATTAACGTTTGAAAAAATATCATATGCAAAAATATCAAAGGACGCGTGGAAAACTCTATAGAAATCTCTTCAAGGAGTCAAAAAAGTTAAAAAGGTACGGCTTCAATCTTTTAGAGTCGATTTTGAAACATTAAAAATGCAGAGTTCTGAAAAATTAGTGACTATGTCACTCATCTAAAAATGGTGGCGAACAAGATAAAAAGAAATGGAGAAGCTCTTGATGATGTAAGGGTGATGGAAAAACTCTTACGCTCACTAACAAGAAAGTTTGATTATATCATCCCTGTCATTGAAGAATAAAAGGGTTTGTCACAAATATCTATTGATGAGCTTATGGGCTCTCTTCAAGCTTATGAGTTAAGAATGATCCAAAATGAAAATACTAATGATTTGGAATAAGCTTTGCAAAGCAAGTTATTTATTGGTGGCAATCAAACTAGCAGCATTAACCAATAAGGCAGAGGAAATCGAGGTGGTTATAGAGGTGTCTACAGAAGTGGACATGGTGGACAAGGACGTGGTGGACGAGGACGTGGTAGGAACTCTTTTGAAAGAGGCCAAACAAATGAAAGCTATCAAATATATGGTCGTGGTAGAGGATTTCAAAACCAAGGAAGGGGCAGTTGTCAACAATGAGGTAATAAATCACAAGTGCAATGTTATAACTATAACAAGTATGGCCATTTTAATTAAGAGTGCAGATCAGCCCCGAAGAGGGAGGAAACAAATCATTTTACAGCAATAAACGATAAAGAAGATGAATCGACAATTTTCTTAACGTACAAAGGAAATGAAGAATGTAAGAAAAATGTTTGGTATCTTGATACCAGTGCTAGCAACCACATGTGTGGATGAAAGGAGCTGTTTACAAATTTGGATGAGACAATTTAAAGAGAAGTTATTTTCAGTGACTCATCAAAAATTCCAGTGAAAGGTAAAGGAAGGATTATGATTACCTTAAAAAATGGAGAGAAGATGTATATATATGTTGTTTATTATGTACCTGCGTTAAGAAGCAATATTATTAGCCTTGGTCAGCTCTTACAAAAAGGGTACAACATACATTTGAATGATTGCTCTCTTATCATCAAAAAAGGTGGAGAATTAATTGCTAAAGTTGAAATGACGACAAATTATCTTTTCACACTTGATATTTAGTCAGAAGTACTGGAGTGCATGAAATCTATCATTAAAGATGAGTCATGACTATGGTATTTAAGGTTTGGTCATCTTGGTTTTACTGGCTTACAATTATTATCAAAAGCAAAGATGGTAAAGGGACTTCCATAAATTAAAAAACAGGATTAGCTATGTGAAACATGCATTAAAGGGAAACAACATAGGCAGTTTTGAAGTTGGAAAATCATGGAGAGCTAGAAGACCGTTGGAGATTGTTCACTCAGATATAGCTGGACCATTTGATATACCATCATTTGGTATAAACAGGTATTATATTACCTTTATTGATGATTTCAACAGAAAAAGTTAGGTATATATTCTTAAAGAAAAATCAAAAGCCCTTAATAAATTTAAGGAGTTCAAAGCAATAGCAGAAAAACAAAGTGGGCAATATTTAAAGATACTTAGATTTGATAAAGGAGGTGAGTACACATCAAAGTTGCTTGTAACTTTTTGCAATGATCATGGAATTGTTCATCAATTGACAGTTTCATATACACCACAACAACATGGCGAAAGCACTTACTAAGAACATTCTGGGTTGAATTCATTCTATGTTCTGTTTACTTGCTAAATCGGTGTCAAACAAAAAGTATAAATTTCAAAACACCAAATAAAGCGTGGAGTGGTAGCAAGCTAGTAGTTGGACATCTCAGGATTTTTAGGTGCATTGCATTTGCTCATATTCCTTATCAAAAAAGAAAGAAGTTAGATGACAAAGGTGAAAAGTGCATATTTATTGGTTATGAAAAGAGGAGTAAGGCGTATAGATTGTACAACCCTTTGACTAAGAAGGTGATCATCTCTCGAGATGTCAAATTCGATGAAGCAGATTATTGGAAATGGAATAAAGAAAACAAGACAGTTTAAGAATTATTTTTCGATGAGGACTCCAACACACAAGATGAGTAAGGAGACTAACAAACTCCTCTACAGAATTTTACAACTCTTGCATCAACACCATCAAATTCATCACATAGCAGTAGTAGCAGTAGCAATTCAGGGGAACACCTATAAAAATGCGGAGTCTACATGATATCTATGATGCCACAGAACAGGTACAAATAACATTTGATTACTCATTGTTTTGTTTAATGGCAAAGTGTGATCCATTAACATATGAAGAGGCTATTAAAGATGAGAAGTGGGAAAAAACCATGAATGAAGAAATTGCTACGATCAATAGAAACGACACATGCGAACTAACTAATTTTCCAAAAGTACACAAGGTAATAGGAGTTAAATAGGTGTACAAGACAAAGACCAATCAAGAAAGTAAGGTTAGAAAATACAAGGCAAGGTTAATTACTAAAGGTTATAAGTAGAGAAAAGGAATCGACTATGAAGAAGTGTTTGCTCTTGTTGCAAGAATTGATATTATTAGACTTCTTATAGCACTGGAAACACAAAATAGATGGAAGATTTATCAGATGACTGTGAAATCAGCTTTCTTGAATGGATACCAAGAAGAAGAAGTCTACATTGAGCAGCCACTGAGATATATTAAAAAAGGATAGGAAGACAAAGTCTATCATCTGAAGAAAGCATTGTATGGATTAAAGCAAGTTCCACGGGCTTGGAATATGAGAATAGATAAGTATTTCTAAAGAAATGGTTTTGCAAAAAGCCCACATGAGTATGCCTTATACACGAAGAAAAATCAAGATGAAGATATTATGATTGTGTGTTTATAAGTGAATGATATGATCTTCACAGGAAACGATCTAATTATGTTTAGTGATTTTAAGAAAGCTATGACTAAAAAATTCGAAATGACAGATATTGGTGAAATGTCATACTTTCTTGAAATCGAAACAAAACAAATGAGAGATGGAATATTTATATCGTAGAAGAAGTATACGGAACAAATTCTGAACAAGTTTAGAATGAAAGAGTGTAAGTTAATGTCTACTCCAACAGAAACAGGTGTAAGTTTCAAGAATGGATTCAAATAGAGAGTCGGTAAACCCAACAATGTTCAAGAGTCTAGTCGGAAGTTTGATGTACTTGACTTTCACACACCCAGATATTATGTATGCAGTTGGATCGGTGAGTAGATATATGGAGAAGCCAAAGCAAGATCACTTCATTGCAACAAAAGAATTGCAACAAAGAGAAATTTAATATATATTAAAGGTACAATAAACCATGGTCTATTTTATACACATCCTCAAGATTTAAAGTTGATTGGTTATTCAGATAGTGATTATAGTGGAGACTTAGATGATCGCAAGAACACCTTTGGATATGCATTTCATATTAGATCAACAAGATTTTTATGGTCATAAAAAAGCAACAAATAATTGTTCTCTTGATGTAAGATAAAAGGCAAATACAGAACTACAAAGTTGGTAGTGGAAGTTCCTTTTGCAGTAATCAGGATGATAATGAGGATGATGAAGCTGATATTTTTACCAAACAAGCAGGGAATATTGCACCAAACTTTTTTGTACCACAAACAACTCCTAGAGCTCATCCTTCAATTTGTAGTGCCTTACAATCTAAAGAAAATAATATGGGCATGCCAATAACTAGGTGGTGGTATGATTTAGGTAGAACATTTAATATTGCACAGTCTTATTATTACCAGCCTATAGTGGATGCTATAACCTCTTGCGGTCAAGGATATAAAGCTGCTTTAATTGATGACTATAAAGGTAAACTTTTAAAAAGATCTATTTATGAAATAAATAGTTATTTGGATGAAAAATAATCATTTGGGTTAATTATGACTGTTCAATCATGTGTGAAGGTTGGAGAAGTAGAAGATAGGAACATAATATCAAATTTTTAGTTTTTTTCCTAAGGAGATGTTGTTTTGAAAAATATTGATGTGTTTGACCTTATTAGAAATCTCGATACTCCATTTTAGATATTTAATAAAGTTGTGAATAAAGTTGAGCTAAAAATATTGTTAAGTTCATTACTGACAATGATTCTACTTATAAAGCAGATGGAAAAAGATTGTAAAATAGGTGTAATTTTTTTATTGGATTCCTTGGATTACACATTGCATTGAACTAATATTAAAAATATAAGAAACATTAGATACTTTCTTATCATTGATGAGACTGTGTAGAAAGTAAAAAAAAAGTCACTAAGTTTATCTATAATTATGCATGGGTTCTAAATTCAATGAGAAAGGATTTCACCAATATTAGAAATTTGTGTCGTCCTGTTATTATAAGATTTGCAACTAATTTCTTTTCACTTTAATGTTTTGTTTTAATGAAGAAGGAGTTGAAACAAATGTTTACAAGTGATAAGTGAGTTGTATCTTAATATGTCAGGTCTAATGCTGAATTGGGGGTTTCTAGAATTATACTTGAAGATCATTAATTTTAATCCCAATGTCAATTTATCGTTAGAGTTTATGACCCTTTAGTGAGAATACTTCGTTTGGCTAATAGTGAAGAGAAGACAAAAATGAATTATTTTTATGATGTCATAGAAAGGGAAAAGGAAGCAATAAAGGCCAATATAAAAAACATGTCTTCTTTGTATACACCTTATTTTATAGTCATCAATGAGAGACGAAAAATGCAACTTTACGCTCTGTTGTTTGCAATGGGGGCATTTTTAATCATAGTTTCTATGTTAAGCTAAATTTTACAAAGAAAGCTGAAGTTAATAAAAGAATGCTATTAACTACTATAATAATTATTGTCCATAAAATGATGCAAGATCTTCAAGCTCAAAAATAGAGGTTTATAAGGGTATTTGATTTTGGGATGCCCATTGCTATTTTTCAAAGAGGCAAATGTAATGTAGGTGTATATATATATATATATATATATATATATAATTCACATTTGTTACTTGTTAGAAATTAATCATTATTTTATTTTATTTAAAATGTTACTTTATTGTGTTACAATTGCTTGGTAAGACCAATTCAGAACTAGAGTTTAGAATTGCAAAAGTTTGCAATTCAAATTCTGAGTTCATCTATGAATGCAATAGGGTGTAAAAGGAATTAAAGTATATTTGAATTCATTCATTTTAAGAAAAGGAATAAATTGGAATATAAAAAAAAATGAATGGCTTGGTTTTTATTCGATATAATTTAAAGCTTCAAGAAAGGTAAGTTATTATCATTTATCATTATTAAGTTGAAAAATATAATTTCTTGATAATTTAATCTTGTTTGTTTACTAGGACTCTTAATAGAACAAGTAGTTTTGTAGATCCAATTTGCTTTGATCATATCGATCTTTTAGCAGATTGATTTTATGAGGAACTAAGTTTGAAAGAAGAGAGTGACTTGAAAGATAATCTTGAATAAAAAGTATTGATATGTTATTTGATGTAATGAATTTGAATGATGTTGATGATAAAGTTCCTCTCAATGTTGAGGATTTTGTGCCAAATGAGAACTGGGTCATTGAGATTTGACACTACAAGAAAACTGACATTCTCCGACGGAATATTCCGTCGACGAAATGAATATTTTCGTCGGAAATTATGTTTGCCGACGGAACACGACGAATGAAGAAACCGTCATCAACATTGCTATCGTTATTACTTATCGACGGACAATTACCGTCGGTATATTGTCAACAAAAAACCGACGGAATATCATCCGTTGTTGTTATGTTGCGACGGACAATGAAAAAAAATTGCGTCGGTGAAAAACAGATGTTACCGACGGAATATGTCCGTCGGTATAGTTTAGGGACAGAACCACCGTCGCTACGTTGACAACGAAATCGGAAGTAATGAATAACGTTAACGATGGAAATATTGAACGTCGGCAATTTTATTTCAGGTTTTTGACCGACGAAATTTTCCATTCCGTCGAAGAAGGTTTACATATACCGACGGAATTGTGTTATCCGTCGGTGTTATGAGAACTTAGCTCATCCTCAAGAGTTCCCTTATCTTTGCATACGAACTTAATTTCTATATTTGTTGATATTTGTGTAATAAGAAAATTAGATAAGAAGTACAGAGTTTAAATAATGTCAATTGTTATAAAATTGGACGTAAACACATCAAAGTGTACATAAATTGTTATGTTTGTACTTTAAAATAATGAGTTCGACTATCTAAGGTTATGGTGATCTATCGTGGGTGGTCCTCTGTAGAACTTCCCTTCGACTGTTCGAACGGTGGTCGCAACTGAGCCATCTGCATAATCTCT
>JANVCQ010000003.1:3056953-3073893 GCA_025531925.1 Erythroxylum plowmanianum | reverse complement strand
AGAAACTGTAAGTTATAAGATTAAAAAAAGTAGTGTTATAAACAAAATAAAGTGATAATTAATTTTCAACAAATAAGAAAAAAGAAATAACTAATGCCTGGAGAAAGTTTTCCTCTTTGTCAAATAGTAATCGACATTCCAAAATTCCCATAAGACAACTTGTAAAGCTCCATTTGTGAGCTTAAAAGATCTTGCATCGCGTCAATGCTAACAATTGCTATAATTGTTTAAAGCATTCCTCTACTAACTTCAGCTTGTTTTGTAAGATCCAATCTAAAATACATATTAGGATTAAAGCCCAGCTGCAAACAATAGAGAAGAAAGTTGTCTTTCCCTCCTCTTATTAATTATTGAAAGATATGGTGTGTATAAAGAAAGCTTATTTTTCAGATTGGCTTGATTACTTCAGTTGCTTTCTCCATAGCATCAAAAATATAACTCATTGTTGGCTTTTCTTCACTATCAGCCAAGCGAAACACCCTCACCAAAGGCTCACAAAATCGGATAACAAATTGACATTGAGACTAAAATTCTCTATCTTCCAGTATAATACTACAAACCTCCACTTCAGCATTAGACCTAGCATGCTAAGATGTAATCTACTTATCACTTGTAAACATTTGTCTTAACTTCTTCTTCATCGAAACAAAAGACTGAAGTGATAAGAAATTTATAGCAAATCTTGTCACAGCAAGATGACACAAATTCCTACCATTGGTAAATTCCTTTCTCATCAAATTCAATACCCATGCATGATTATAAATGAACTTTGTCACCTTTTTAGCTTTCTGCATAGTCTCATCATTAACAGGAAAGTACCTATGATCTCCTATATTCTCCAATATTAGGTCAATGCAATGTGCAACACAAGGAGTCCAAAAAATATATTATATGTATTCTGCAACCTTTTTCCTGCCGCTTTATAAGCGGAATCATTGTTAATAATAAACTAAATAATGTTTTTCGGCCCTACTTCATTGACAACTTCATCAAATATCTCAAACAAAGTCTCAATATTTTTAATAACGCTAGATGCATTAATAGATTTCAAAAACATAAAGCTATTTGAAGAATAAATCAAAAAATTTATAATAGGCTCTTGTTTCCTATTTTTCCAACCATCACACATAATTGAACATCCATAAGTACCCCAATTCACTCTTCTTTCAGCCAAATAATTTCTAATTTCAGAAACAGCATAATTCAAAAGTTTATCTCTTAAGTCATCAATCGAAGGACCTTTGTATCGTGGATTATAATAGGCTATTGTATCCATCATAGGTTGATAATAATAAGATTGAGAAGCATTGAATGACGAACCTGAATCATACTACCATCTAACTACTGCCATATCGACATTGTGAGCCGCATTTCTTGATTGCATTGCACTACGAATTGAAGGTTGGGCTCTAGGAGTTATTTGTGGTGCAAAGTCTTCTTCATTCGGATTCTCTTGAGCCTAAGATGGAATACTACCAGTACCACTACCACCACTATTACTACCACTTCCACCTTTAACATTTCCATAATAACCATGGAAACTAGAAAATGAACTTCCACTACCAATTTCAAAATTCAACATTTCTCTTCTATCTCTATCATATTGATATTCATCAAGCAACGTTTTCATCTGCCACTTCACATCATGGCTTACTTTTTTACAAGGATCTACATCTCCTTTAACCCTAGCTAATTTTTTTTTATTGTGTAACTCCTCCACCTTTCAAACGCTTGTTACAAAACAAGCAAATGGTATGGTCCTTCATACAAGGAACCATACCAGCATGAGCCCAAGCTGGATCACTGAATCTTCCTGAAGTAGGTTGTTTAGGAGTACTTGAATTTTCTTCCATCTAGCTGTACGCATAAAAATAAATGACACATAATTTCAGTACACAATATGCATTTCCAATTCCAACAATTATATAACAATTTCCAATTCCAACAATCACAAACATTCATAATTCCATTTCCATTTCTAATAATTTCCAACAATTTCCAATTCCAACAATCACAAAACATTCATATTTCATTTCCATTTCCAACAATTTCCAATAATTTCCAATTCCAAAAATCACAAAACATTCATAATTTCATTTCCATTTCTAACAATTTCCAACAATTTCCAGTCCCAACAATCACAAAACATACATCAACGATTTCCATTTTCATCAATTTGCAACAAATTTCAATTCCAACAATCACAAAACATACATCAATAATTTCCATTTTCATCAATTTCTAATAAGTTCCAATTTCAACAATTACAAAACGTACATCAACAATTTCCATTTTTATCAATTTCCAACAATTTCCAATTCCAACAATCACAAAACATACATCAATAATTTCCATTTTCATCAATTTTCATGAATTTCTATTTCCAACAATCACAAAACATTCATAATTTCATTTCCATTTCCAATAATTTCTAATTTCAACAATCACAAAACCTTCTTTAGTTTATTTAAAAACCTTCTTCAATTTCATTTTATTATAAAAACCAATAATTAATTTGATTAAATTTATGTGAAAATACAAAAATTATATAGATGTTATTTATGGTATCATAATTTCCAAATTAAGAGTTACAAATTTTTCAATTTGATTCTAAGGGTCTTAACTCTTAACAACTGCCCTTTTGCATTGCCAATCGAACCAATGCAAATTCAATTTCTAAATATGTTGATTTAAAAAGGGTTTTCATTATATTCTAATTTTGTGCCTTAAATTGCATTTTTTTTTGTCAACTTCCAAGTTCCAACGTAAACATGTTTCATTATGTTATAATTTATGTCCTTAAATCGTTTAAAGATTCATTTCTATGATAATTTGCAACTTCCTCTCGACCAAACCAAACGTGAACAACCATGACCATGAACCAACACAAATGACAAATTCATTTCATAATTCAGATACACAAACACAACCAATTCAATTCAGTATTCAGATCACATTCCAACTCCAACAATTCATTTCAGAATCAGATACCCAAACACAACCCAACCAATTCAGTATGCATATCATGCAACAAAACATTCATCAAAAAAAACACCGTCCAACACCGTGCATAATCAAACCAAAACCGTAATCCTAATTCATCGTCCATTCCAACATTCCAATCCAATACAACCAAAATTCCAATTAAGCCAAAAAATTTCAAAATAAAAAAAAATCACAAAACCAACTTCGGGTCTTCGGTGGGTCTTTGGGTTTTGTCACGGGTCAGACTTCAGACTCATCTCTGATGGCTTTCCATGAAGATGAGCACCAGCTGTGACTTTCGGTGCGGTGGCTTCAGACGGTGTAGGTGGTGGCATCTTCGGGTCCCCGTGGAGGAAGCGTCTTCAACCGACACCAAGGGAGGAGCCGAGGAGGATGAGCGAAGGAGGAGAGACAACCACTAGGGAGGGGCAGAGACGATGATGGTGATGGCGATGAGAGGCAACAATGAGAGGGAAACAATGAGGCTCGAGAGTGAGAGGGTGAGAGAAGTGAGACAGACAAAAGAGAACGAAGAAGAAGAGTGAAGAGTCAGGGGTGGTGATTTTTAGGTTTATTTTTGCAAAAATTGCACTTTCATCCTTCAATTTTTTTAATTTTATGGTATCGGCCTATATGTCCCATTACTGTCGATACTGGTCGATATCGAACGGTATTTGAGGCCAGTACCGATGATGAAGATACCGTTCCGTTTTTTAGCCGGTACAAAACGATATCCTAATAATAATAATAATAATAATAATAATAATAATAATAATAATAATAATAATAATAATAATTTGATCTTTTTGTTAGTTAATAATAATAATAATAATAATAATAATTTGATCTTTTTGTTAGTTATTCCTTTGTTATTCTATGTTTATATTTTCAAACCAAACATTAGTATAAAAATTCTTTAACAGTAAATCAAACAAAGTAATACACATTCTATTCCATTCCTTATCTTTTCTATTCCTAAAAATAATTATTTTATTCCTTATCTATTACAGTCGTTAAACCAAACAGCCTATTAGTTCCTTTGCCTCCTCCTCCCCCTAACACTTTTTGCTTTTGCTGCCTGTCTTCCCTGTTTCCCATTGTCTAATGTCGCTCTGGCCACGTGACCACCAACTTGTCGTGTCACCACTAATTCATCGCTATTAGCAGCACTAGCTTGCATCATAGTCGTAGTTATGACCAGTCCACTAGCTCCCACAATCGCCAACTTTGCCATGCTCAGTGCTCCACAACAACTGCACTGTGCCAATGCCACTTCTAATAGTATTGTCTCTCACCAGTCGCCACGCCTCACTCTCACGTCACTGCCGTGCTTGCTCTTCTCTACTCAGTTGTTGAAGTCTCCAAGTCCGAGATCCACCATACTCTGCTCCTCTCTGGTCTCCTTGGGCCTTTTAACCTATTAATTTTAAGTTGTTTAAAATTGTTGCCACTTGTATTAAACTCAAATGTGCTTCTGATTTGTGTGTGTTTGTGCTTTAATTTAGTTTTTTTAACATGAAAAAGAATCTTAATTATATTAAAACTATATTTACATTATAATGAGTTTAAGGCATTAAGCCTACCATCATATTACAATATGACCGAAAAACTTCCTAAGTAAAGTAGTATAAGTGTCTGGAAGATGGACAACAAAAAGAAACAACTATATGCACCACTTATGCTTCATCTCCATGGAAAGGCTCCTACACCATTCCTTGTTTATGCGGGTCGTTTAACCCCTGAAGTTTCATACTGGGATGGCCTTATTTGGGGGAAGCCCCCTAGTAGTTGGGATTTTGCTTTCTCTTCCTTGCTGATTTCCTTTGTACAGTTTTGGACTGCACAAAAAAAATCTCCTAGGATGTCAGGGCCTTGGGTTACAGTTGATGGAGAATCATCCTCTGCTTGTTTGACGTAGCGAGTAAAGCATAAACACACAAGTTTCAATCCGAAACTTGAAATTCAATTGAGAGAATCCCCAAATAACTAAAACAATAGAGTTTGACTAAGAAAAATAGTGCAGAAAAAGTTTAAATAGTGCAGAAAAAGTTTAAATAGGTCTCAAACCCTAAAACACAAATAACTAAAACAATAGAGTTTGACTAAGAAAAATGGTTGACTTTTTGAAGCCCATCAAATATGCAAACTCTTTTGTTTGGACTTCTAGCGTGCAACCCACTCTTGGAAATCATCCGCAACACGTTCCACGTCAGTCTCCTCCACTTGAGAAAAACTCGACCTCAAGTTAACAGTATCATCAAGATATAATGACTCGTCGGATGGGTAGTACTTGTAGAAGTCCGCCACATTCAATGTCTTGGAGATCCCCAAACTATCATAAAGTCCCACCATATAAGCATTGTCATTGATCTTCTTCAGAACCTGGCATGGACCATACTTCTTCGGCTGTAGCTTGCTATAAACGCCCACTGGAAACCTGTCTCTCCGCAGAGATGCCATGGACTCATTGCCAATAGCAAAAACCTGCTTCCTGCAATGCCGATCCGCTGCCTTCTTGTACTTTGCATTAGACTCCTCCAGTTTCTACTTACATCAGCATGAACAGCCTGCCAATCATTTGCCATCTTCTCTACAGCGACACTCTTAATAGCAACATTAGGCAGATCATTGAGATCAATAACATGCTTAGGAACCTTAGTATAAACAATAGAAAAAGGTGATCTCCCTGTTGAACTATGGACTGCATCGTTATATGCAAACTCAGCCTGAGCTAACACAAAATCCCAATGCTTTGGTCTATCGCCACCAATGCTCCTGATCAAATTACCCAGAGTCCTATTCACTACTTCTATTTGGCCATCTGTTTGTGAATGAGCTGTGCCATTAAAATTTAATGTCGAAACAAACAACTTCCATAAGGTCCTCCAAAAGTGTCCAAGGAACTTACTATCTTGGTCCGAAGTGATGGTTTTAGGAGCCCCATGTAAACGCATCACCTCCCAGAAGAATAATCGGGCAATATTTGATGCATCTGAAGTCTTCCTGTAGGGAATAAAATGTGCCATTTTCGAGAACTTATCCATAACTACAAACACAGAATCCCAACCTCTTTATGTCCGAGGAAGGCCTAACACGAATTCCATGGACAAATCCTCCCAAATACTACCAAGAACAGGTAAAGGCATATACAAACCTTTATTCTGTGACTGCCCCTTTGAAGTCTGACACACATAACAGCGCTTCACCATGCTGTAAACATCCCTGCGCATCCTTGGCCAAAAGAACCTCTCTCGAATAGCAGCAAATGTTTTGTCTTTGCCAAGGTTTCCAGCTAGACCTCCACCATGCAAGTCACGAATTACCTTCTTCCTCAAGGAAGAATTGGAAATACAAAGTTAACCTCCCTTGAAAAGAAAGCCATGTATCATGAAAATCCTCTTCAGGTTGGTTCTTTGAACACCTTTCCAAACAGCTCCGAAATCATCATCAGTTTCGTATAATCCCTTCAACTCATCAAAACCCATAACTTTAGTTTTCAAAGTCATCAACAAATCTGCACGCCTGCTCAAAGCATCTGCAACTTTATTATGCACCCCTAATTTGTGCATAAGTTTAAAAGGGAATTTCTGTAAAAATTGGGTCCACCTAGCATGCATATCACTACTAATCATTTTCTGACTACTCAAATACTTCAAAACTTCATGGTCAGAATATAAAACAAATTCTTTACCGATCAGTTAGTGCTCCCAATGCCTCAAAGCTCGCATAATCGAATAGAATTCTTTGTCGTAAGTGGACCACTTTCGTCTTACATCACTGAGCTTCTCACTAAAAAAGGCTAGCGACCTCTTCTCCTGTGACAACATAGCCCCAATTCCGAATCCGCAGGCATCACATTCCACCTCAAATAACTTGTCAAAATCTGGTAATGCTAAAACTGGAGCAGTACACAATTTCTCCTTCAATTCAACAAAAATGGAATCTGCTTCTGCACCCCATTGAAATTTCCTTTTCTTCAAACACTTCGTGGTCGATGCTGCAATTGTACTGAAATTTCGATTGAAACGCCTATAAAATGTGGCCAGACCATGGAAACTTCTGACTTCTCTGATAGTCTTCGGTGTGGGCCATTCTTTAATTGCCCGAACCTTCTCCTCATCAACTTTAACCCCATCAGCGCCAACCACAAAACCCAAGAATAAAAGCTGGCTTGTCATGAAGATGCACTTCTTCATTTTCACATAGAGCTTATTTTCTCTCAAAGCTCCTAACACTTCATACAAATGCTACAAGTGCTCATTTTCTGAACCACTATAGATCAAAATGTCATCAAAATAGACAACAACAAATCTGCCATTAAATTTCTTGAGTACCTGTTCATAAGCCGCATGAAAGTGCTTGGCGCATTTGACAATCCGAATGGCATAACAAGCCACTCATATAGCCATTCCTTCATTTTAAATGTTGTTTTCCACTCATCACCCAACCTAATTGAAATCTGGTGAAAGCCATTTTGTAAATTGAACTTGGAAAACACTTTAGCCCTATGAAGTCTGTCCAGCATGTCATCCAGCCTCGGGATAAGGAACTTATACCCGACTGTAATCTTATTAATTGCCCTGCTATCTACACACATCCTCCAACTACCATCTTTCTTTGGAGATAATAAAGCAGGAACTGCGCATGGACTTAGGCTTTCCTGGATGTACCTTTTCTGCAGCAAATCCTCTACCTTCTGCTCTCCTTAGGGTTCATTCGGCAATAAGATAGATTAGGCAGACTAGCACCAGGAATCAGATCAATTTGATGTTGAATATCCCATAAATGTGGCAACCCAGGTGGTAATTCCTCTGGCATCAAATCACCAAATTCTGTTAGCAATGACTTCACAGCTTCAGGAATTTGTACTGCATTCTTCTCTTCTTCACTAGCAAATAGCACATGTTTGACAACTACAGCATGCACTTCTTTTTTCTCCTTCAACTCAGCTTCAAACTCCTTTACAATAGTGGAAACTGTAAAAAGGGTTCGTCCCTCAACTTTAGAAGCTTTGGCACAACCACTCTCTTTCGTTGGCAACAAGGTAAATTTAACCCCACCTTTCTCCACCTTGTAGATGTTATCTCTACCAGTATGTTGGGCATTATTATCAAACTACCAAGGTCTACCGAGAAGCATATGACAAGCATCCATATCAACAATATCGCAGTAAACTTCATCAGAATATTTACCGATAGAGAAAGGAATCTTACAACACTCCGTCACTTCAATTTCCTCACCAGGACGAATCCATCCAATTTTGTATGGATATGGGTGCTTCTCAACTCGTAGTCCCAAATTCTCAACAGCATCCCTGCCTACTATATTTTCATAGCTGCCACTATCAATGATAATATTAAACAACCTACCACAAATAGTGCACCTACTTCGAAACAACTTATGCCGCTGTGAGTGTTCTTCCAGCTTAGAGGTCAGCATCAATTTTCTCACGACATAATTTTTTGCAAGATCATCGTCCTCTATTTCATACTCATCATCTTCACCATTGGGTTCACAGACTACTTCATCCTCCTCTCGATCAACCATATTAATGGTTTTTCTGGGAGGACAGTCACTGGATCTATGCCCTTGCTGATTACACGTGAAGCATTTACCTGGGATTGGTTTAGCATATGGATTATTTCCTCGTGGCTGTTCTTTCTACCCATCATCCTTCTGCTTACCTGTGGCCTTCTGCTCCTTTTGCGCATCATCCTTCTGCGCACTTTTATTTTTTTCAAAAGAGGTTCTGGAGTACTCATTATAGCTTTTGCTAGAGGAATCCCCAGATCTACTCTTCTCCTGTAGCATCATCTTAGCCCTCAAAGCTATATTTTTGGCTTCAGTCAAGGATCTTAAAACCTAATCACCAATCTTTCCTTTAATTGTTGGCTTCAATCCACCTAAAAACCTTGCAACCTGTTGATCCGCAGTCTCTCTCAGGTTGTTACGTTCAGCCAACCTTATAAACTTGAAAGTGTACTCATTCATGGTCCTGTTGCCTTGATGACACCTCTGGTACTGTTGAAACAGGAGTTGCTCATAATTAAAAGGAAGGTATTCTGCCCTTAGCAACCTCTTCATCTTCTCCCAACTAGTGATTTTTCTTTTTCCAACACGAACTCTTCGCTCTTGAACTCTCTCCTACCAAGCGGATGCCCCACTTCTCAGTCTGTAAGCAACCACCTTGACCTTCTTTCCATCTGGGATGTCCATGTAGTCAAAGAATCTTTCTACCTCTGCAAGCCAATCTAAGAAATCTTTAATATTCATGCTGCCATAGAAATAAGAGATATCCACCTTCAATATGTATTCAAGGTTGTTACGAGCATGGTTCCCACGTCCACGCTGTCCTTGGCCTACCATATCATCATCTGAATCTGAATTTTCTTTAAAAACAGGTTCGTTGATAGGTCATTCTTTCGTACAATTCCTATCACCATTCCTATTCCTAGTACCCGTGATTGCCAGGTTTGCAATCAGATCAGCAAGTTCCCAAAAACTTTGGTCAATTCTCTCATTAATATCATTAATACGATTCTCCAATGCTTGAAACCTTGGATCGGCATCCCCTATCACCTCAGTTCTACGATCACCTTTGCCAGAACCGCCGCTTCCTCTTCCTGCCATCAGAATCGATCGACTCTGATACCAACTAACGCAGCGAGTAAAGCATAACACACAAGTTTCAATTCGAAACCTGAAATTCAATTGAGAGAATCCCCAAATATGAAGTTTATTGAAAAAACGGTCTCCTCAAAATAGTGCAGAAAAGAGTTTAAATAGGTCTCAAACCCTAAAATGCAAATAACTAGAACAATCGAGTTTGACTAAGAAAAACGGTTAAATTTTTGAAGCCCATCAAATCTACACACTCTTTCGTTTGGACTTTTGACTCGCAGCCCACTCTTGGAAATCATCCGCAACACGTTCCACGTCATTGTTCTTCATTATAAGACATGATATCTCCTATACTCTAACTTGCCACACAGTCATCATTAGAGTTTCCCATTGCTATCTGTTGTGCATACTCCAACCTAACCTTATAGATCTTGACAACAACATTCTTAATTTGCCCAGCAATTGCTAGTGGAGTCAATATGTTGAACCAATCCATCTAGCAATGCTCCAAATACTAGGAGGTAAAGCGATTCGCTCCATTGTCTAGACTCTCCACATTGTCTACACTGGAGTTGTCAATAGTTATCTGATCTACATTTGCAAGTTGAGCCGGAGATGTTTTAACAACAACAATTTTAGTTACCTCAACATTTTCTAAAAGAGTCTTCATCTGAGCACAATCCAATTGACAATTTCCTTAGGACTATGAAGTATTTACAACAACATTTTCAGTCCTCAAACTAACTAATTGCTTCCATTGTCTACAACCTAGGCCATTTTTTCAGTAGAAACTCATGGCCTTACTTTACCATAAAAGTGTATAATTTAATCCCCATTTAAGCCATGCTCTACATCACTCGCATGTTCCAATAGGGGAACAAATTTATTAGGATTAAGAAGATCATCATACCACCTAGATTGAAATATTATACCTATAGGAACCCTTTTCCTATCAAAGTTGCTAGGCTTCCATGGATAGTTGATTTGTATTTCAGCTCTCTCCAACTCTCCATTATCTCCTAGCCAAAGAATAGAAGGCAATCTAACAGTGGAGCATTATTTGGTATTTCAATACAAAGTTTCGTGTAGCAGATGCTTTCCTTGAAGGCGGTTTGTGTGTCCATACACACTGGTTTCTCCAATGAACTAGCTAAGTAGCATAAACCCTTTACCGCCCAAAACTCCAACAGTAAGTTGTGAAAGTGAACCTACATGGAGAGAACATCGAACTTCCCCAGATCTATCTCCATTCTCGACAACCACTTTTATATAAACAATGGTTCGTCTCTGAAATGTCATGGACCCTGTTCCACAATCTCATTCAAGCAAGAATCATTAGAAACGTTGAATAATAACATACCATATTCACGCAACATCACTTTTTGCAACCCTTTCTTACCCCATTTGACCATAGCCCAGGCATTCATTGTAGGGAAAGTTAGTCGTTTAGACCAGAAAAACCTAATCAGGGCCGACGACTATGCTTGTGCCCCAGCCTTCAGGAGTTCAATCGAAGACGTTAATACTTCATCCTTCAAAACATTTTGATAATATTTAAGGGTAACCTTATGATGTTGAGTGCGTAACTTGTTTGTCCAAGCATACTCACTTCTAGAGTCAATCGAGGTTTTCCCAACCGCAATTGTTTTTCAAGTTTCTTACCAATCGAAGAGCCGAGGAGCGCTTCTATGGAGAGAGTAGGAAATTCATCTTTTGAAAGGGACGGTGAACCCAGCTCCATGGACATTGGAGGGAGACCCTTTGGTGAGGCTAAACCACCATGAGAGAGTTTTAATGCCTGCTAGTGTAGATCTAAGTAGTAAAGCTTATTACGGTGCCCCAGAAAGTACTGAAAGACTTATAAAACCTAAAACTGAAATCAATGCCCTTCACGTCAGCATTCACCATGCTCTGCCATGCCTACTATCTTGCCTTTGAACCCAAGGTAATGCCGCTGAAGGACCTAGTCGGTAGAAGGAACGAGACTTAAGGATACTCAGAAGGAATGCGAGTGACCCACTAAAGTGAGAGGAACGTGAGCGACCCAAATATGAAGTGAGAATGCCTCAGATCTAGATCCTCAGTTCTAACTTGAGAGAGTATTGCAATACAACTACTCTATCTTAATGTTTTCAATTTAGATTTTATAGTTTAGACAATTATTTAATTTTAATTAATTTGTTTGTCATAATCAAATTGTGATTGTATTGTGGCTTAGGATTGGTAATCAAATTGTAAATTGTGATCTAGTAATTGCTGGTTAAATTTTATTTCATTTATAAATTATGTTTGGATAATAATTACTAATTAATAATGTTTTAATTTTGTATAAAGCAACAAAATTAAGTTTTAAATTATAGTTTAGATTATGGTTTTGGAATGATTTTATTATTATGACGATAAAAATAGGCTTTAAATTATAGTTTAGATTTGTAATGGTTTTATGATTATAGAATATTGATTGAAATTTGAGATAAATTTATCATTTAAAAATAAATTATTGATTGAGATTTTAAGATAATTTTATTATTTTATAATTCATAATGGTTGAGACTTGATTATTTTAGATCATTATGGAATAAATTATAATATATGATTTGCTTTCATAATCTATATAGATTGTAATTATGAGAGTATAATGATGTTTTTAATTTTTACAATAAAGTCATTTTTGTACTGTGCAACTGTTTATTGTTTATTATCTTTTATGTATTTTTATTTTTATTAATTTATTATTTTAATATGTATATATATTTTCATGTGAGTCTTTCAAAAACCAACTTTTCTATCAATTAGATATAAGGTTGCGTACTTTTTGATCTCCCCAGACTTCGCGATCAATGGGACTTTCACTGAGTTGTTGTTATTATTGGAATTGTTTATTGTAAAAAATGTATGGTACAAGAAATGATATATGTTATTAATGTACTTGTAGATAAAATTCTCACGATATGTATGGTAGTTATACTAATATTTTTGAATTTTTGGACAAAATGTGCTTAATTCTTGAATTTTCTTTAGGATTCATTTATAGAAGTTCATGGAATTCACTTGCATGTCTATATCATATTATTGGTAAGAAGTTGTTGTTGCTTTATTTATTCTTGTTATTTTACATAAATTATTCCACATTTTTCATGTCATTAATATTTGATAATAAGTATCCTTCGACAATTAGAGTTTGAATATAAGATGTATGCATGCTTTTAAAGTTCAAGTTGTGCGTATGTTTTTAGAATCTAAGATATGCTTATGTCTTTATTTTGAGTTGAAAAATACATATTTTGTGATAGTATTTGATAACTTTTTCTTGAAATGAAGTTATTAATTTAATTTTGACATATGTCTCCATTTTGCTGATACATGGAAAAAAGTTCAAATACTCTTTAAAACTTAGCCTCTTCAAGAAGACTAGATAATCCAACTTGGGTTCATGTTGGATTGGTTTCTGAAATGAAAAACCATATCATTTGTTTGTACTGTAATAAGCATTTGAAAGGTAGGAGAATCACCAAATTGAAGAAGCATTTAGTTGGGATCAAAGGTGATATGGAGCCCTGTAAGAAAGTGAACTATGATATGAAATGACAAATGAAGACTTTACTTGAAGAGTATTAACATGAGAAAGATAGAAGGAAAATATTGAACTATGAAATTAGTAGTGGAAGTTCCTTTTACAGTGGTCAAGATGATAATGAGGATGTTGAAGGTGATATTGTTACCCAACAAGAAGGAAGTCTTACACTTAACTTTTCTACCCCTAGAGCTTAACTTTCAATCCGTAGTGCCTTACAATCTAAATAAGTGGCTCAGAATGTGGACATAGCAATGAATAGATGAAGTTATGATTCAAGTATAACATTCAATGTTGCACAATCTTATAATTACCAACAGGGGGGCGAATTCAGAAATTTTTTTAAGTGGGGGCAAAATTTTATTAAGAACAAAATTTTATTTTTAACGGGGGCAAAATTTTAATAGGAGTAAAATTTTATTTTTTTTATGGGGACAAAACTTAAAATAATAATATTTTTATAGAGCAATTGTTGGAGGCAGCATTGTAGATCCGCCACTGATTACCAACCTATGGTGGATTCTGTTACCTCTTATAGTTCAAGATATAAAGCTCCTTCAATTGATGATTATAGAGGTAAAATTATGAGAAGCTCAATTTATGAAATAAATAGTTATTTAGAAGAAAGAAGAATAACTTGGGCTACTTATGTGTATTCAATCATGTGTGAAAATTGGATAAATAGAAGACAAGAACCTATTATCAGTTTTTTGTTTATTATGCAAAGAAAACTCTTTTTGTAAAAATCTATTAATGCATCTGGCATTACTAAAAATGTTGATACTCTATCTCAAATAGTTGATGAAATTGTGAATGAAATTGGGCTAAAATATATTGTTCAGTTCATTACTAACAGTGATTATACTTACAAAGTAGTTCGAAGAAGATTACAAAGTAGGCATAATTCTTTTTATTGTACTCCTTATGCTGCCTGCACATTGCATTGGCCTTGTTGAGCCCGGGTCCCGATACTTATCCCAAGACGACCACTAGAGGTGGTCGCGTGAAGGTCATGTAAGAGGAAAGTTGAAAAATAGTTAATTTGTAAGGAAAATTTTTTTCATCATCAGTAATGGCGAGTTCGCTGCAGCAAAGTAGTGTTTTGCCTCAGCAAAACTATGGAATCATTTCCAAGGATCCTTCAGGAAAAGCTCGCCGTGGGAAAATTCCAACATCAAGTAAGCGCACCCCTCTCTGGAAAAGTTTGTTACGACCAACTCTTGGCTTCGCCGCGTGAAGTTCTACAATCAGGGGAAAATGCAGCTCTAGAGTTGGCCACGGCGAAACCTATAGAACAACCTCCCAGACCCCAACATCAACACTACTAAATGCAAACATAAAATCTTCCAACAACCATTAACAACTCAACCAAAAGATGTATAAAAAGTATACTAAAAACAACTTCTCCAATTCTTAATCTCATTACTAAAACAAAATAAGGTTTTCAATTCTTAATCTCATTACTAAATCAAAATAAGGTTTTACAAATATTTAATGGGCATTTCAAGCCACAATACATCATTGGTCTCAAAACCCAAAAATACAAAATATACATGAATGAGTAATACTTGAAATGCGGCTAAAGCCTTGTGTTTTTTTTCATAAACTAACTTAAAATACAAAAAAATATGCAAATTTGGAGCGATGCCTTGATTCTCGATTACTCAATCTCTTGCTCATCACCTGGAGATGGGGAAGAATGGGAATGAGCTTAAAAGCTCGTGGGTAACAAGTTTATAACAGATAAACAAGCAAAATCATTGATAATATTCATTGCTATAGTAATTTGCATTGGATCCATAACACATGTATTTCTCACATTCTCAACTTGTGAAACAATTCATAAACAACATAAGGCATTTATTCATCAAACTTGTCAAATAAGTCCTAAACACATAAGCAATCAGAATGATTTAGGTAGGTCTATAAACATGAGCGAGTTCTTGCGAATCTTCAGTAATAACATAATGGACTATCACAATCCCACATAAAAGTTTTGCGTAGTTCATAAACATAAGGGAGTCCATGAAGAAGCTCCATACCACGAATGGGCAGGCGAGAGAAACCTTCAATATGGTCAACGTGCACCTGACATAACAGAATGGACTACCACAAACCCACACAAACATAAATTTCATGACTTGTAAACATATTGCCTAATTGGCACATTTCAAAAACATGATTTCCATAAGCATAATATATTTCAAATACCATTTTCACCTTCATTTCATAAATCATCAACAAGATTCATATACCAACATGTAGCAATTTTTAAATCATTTAAAGAGCAATAAATGCAACATTTATAAAGCGATTGAAATCATTTAACTCTATTGATTTGAAAAAATGTTCATGACTCATTTACTCAACTATAAACATGTAACTCACCTGGATTTCTTGCTTAAAAGTGGCTTCAATCGTGCTTCTCTTGACTGTGATGATTCCCTTTAACATTGGCAAAAATCCCATTCAACCCAACATTCAAATGGAAAAATCCACAAGCTTCAAAGAATCAAAACAAATAACAAATTTGGCTTAGACTTAACCCACCCATAGTTTTTCTATGTTAGAAAAACTAAAACCTAGTTTAGATATCCATGAAAATCAACAATGGGTTATTGGTTCTCTTCTTTCTTCCAACACAAACTCATTTCTCTACTTCTTTTTCGACCCAAACAAGAAGAAAGATGAAGATTACCTTAAACCTAGCCAAATCTTCTTCTTTCTTCTTCTTTCACGATTTTCTCTCTTCTTTTCCTTTAGTGGCAAAATTGATTTAAGGTATGTTGAATACTAGCCCAAATGAAGGCTGTATATTCACGTTTTGAAGTATAAATGGACAAAGCTTTTTTTTTCAATGTTGCATAACTCACAAATAATGTCATTGGATCCAATGAACATATCTTTAGTCTTTAATCTTCCCACTTGCCAAGTTATGAAGAAGGCCTTAAGGTTAAAGGAAGCTTTCCAAAAACAATATTAAACCAAAGGATGTTTGGGATAGAAGTTTTAATTGCCTTAATACAAGTAGAATTTGAGTAGTCTCCATTGCTACGTAATTATGTTCATATAGGCTTGTCTAGAATTAAGGAATTTGGTTGATAGTTGGGGAGATAGATTTGAAGCCTTTCAACCCCTGCCCTGAATGCGCCAAGATTCTCAATGATACTTTTAACTCAAGCATATGGAGAAATTATTGAAGACAGAGTGAAGATGTTATTTCTAAGAGAAAGAGGACTAAAGGTAGTCCAATTGTCAAATTAGAACGAAGAAGCATTTCTATTTGCCACTTGGATACTAATGAAAGAGTACTATACCAAATATTGTTTTTTTCTTAAGACCTAGATAAAAAATCAGGAATTAATGCTCTTTCTTCTCCAACTAGTAACGTGATATTATCTTAAAGTAACCTAATGACACAAAACTAGACGATGAAATACTAGAGGAGATGCAAGAGAAGATCAAGGAGGCAAGTTAAACAATATCTTACGTGTTACATGGTAAATAAAATTAGAAATCGTTGTTCATATTGAAAGTGCAGTACATATACATTATAGTACTCTAATAAGTTTCACCAAGCTTTGCAAGATTGCAAAATTAAATTATGCTATGATCTGATGCTATGTTTTAGTGTTCATTAGTGAATTTTATTATTAAGTAAAGAAAATTTTATTTTAATAAAAATTTTTTATTATTTATAATAACAATAACTACTAATAACCAACAAATAATTCAGAAAATTATTTTAAAAAATAATAAG
>JANVCQ010000003.1:2967090-2981832 GCA_025531925.1 Erythroxylum plowmanianum | reverse complement strand
TATTATTATTATTATTATTATTATTATTATTATTATTATTTTATTATTATTATTATTATTATTATTATTATTATTATAAAAGGAGAAGTTTAGGGAGGATTAACGTGAAGGATAAATTTGTCTTGAAGAAGATTATGTTTTCTTGGAATAGTTAAAGATAGGTTGGGGGAAGTTTTATCTATTCTTCAAATTTTAGAATAGTTATTCTTGAAGATATTCTTTTCTGTGTTTGGTTTATAACCAAACACAAGTTTAATAATATGTTAGGAATAGGAAAGGAATAGAATAGCTATTCCCCTATACCAAACAGGCCGTAGGTTCTTTTTTTTAAAATTGAAATAGTATTGAGGTACCGGATGCTAAACTATAGCAATATACAAAAGAGAGTAAAAACCAAGTCACCCCTAACTATTTATGGTAACTAACACGCCTTCACATAGAGGATCAACTAAGGACTATCTAGAACCAGAAAGAAAAACCCAAAGGTATCCTATCTATGATTAGATATGCCATCTCGCTCGCATACTCTGGGTCAATTGATGCTCCTCACTTCTTGCCACTATGCTACTCAAATTTCATTCAAGATTTTATCCGCTAAAAACCAGAAAGAAAAACCAAAAGGTATCCTATCTATGATCAGATATGCCATCTCGCTCACATACTCTGGGTCAATTGATGCTTCTCACTTCTTGCCACTATGCTCACTCGAATTTCATTTAAGATTTTATCCACTAACTGATATTTTTTGGATGTTTCATGCTTGTACACTCTAGTATTCCTTTGTTTCCATAGCTGATAGATGGAATGAGTGAAGGAAGCTTTAAAAAACATTACATTGGCCTTACTATTTTAAGTACGATTGACATACCATTGCAGTGTTCCTTGCCAGTCAAATAGTGATGTCTCGGCTCCCACCATATATTGGATCCTACCCTAAACCACTTTGGAGTACTCACACGTAAAGAGTAGGTGATTACGATCTTCATATGCTCTATGACATAACACACATTCCCTTATCCACTGGATTAAACCATCTGCACTTTGTTCGCAGTCTATTTATAATAGCCAACCAAGCGATAAAGGATGCTTTCGCCCTCAAAGATTGCTTCCAAATAAGATAAACCAAGATATTTTGCTGGTTTCAGGGCAGAAAATCTGATGACATGTGGCATTAGTAAACCCTCCATTCGAAATAGGTGTCCAGAATATAGTATTAGGTAGTGTTCTATCCCCAATGTGAGGAAGATGAGCCATCAGTAATTCAGCTCCCCTGAAATTGTTTCTCCATTCTCTGTTAGATGCGAGTTAAGATACCTTTGCTTCCAATAGTAACTGATTTCAAAGATGGGCTATAATTGGACTTTGGGTAACTGGGCTTACCTCACATTAGTTGTCCAGTCAAAACGAGGTTTCATGACCTCCATTGATACAGTGTTTGATGAAAGGGTAAAGAAGAGGCCTCAATTTCAACAACTCGTTAAAGAACCAAGAGAAATGGATAGAATTATCTACTTGCCAGAAATTTTGATGCTCGATATAAACCTAATGGATCCACTTTGTCCATAAGGCTTCTTTGTTCGTGATTAAGTGCCATAGTTTCTTGCTAATTAAGACTCATTGCATAGCTACCGTAGAATGGATATCGAGACCTCCCACCACCTTTGCCTTGGTAATATAACTCCATTTGACCTTTGCATCACCCCCATATCATACTTCCTAACCCAGAAGAAGTTTTTTAGCAATCTGTCGATCTCCTTGATTAGTTTTCTAGGTAGGACTGTATGCGCTAGCCAATGTATATGCAAGCTACTAAGCACCGACATAATTAAGGTGAGTCTTCCCCCATAAGACAAGAATCGATTTTTCCATGATAGTACTCTTGATTTTATCCTTTCCAGTATGGGAAGGCATTCACTATACTTCAACTTACGAGGAGATAACATCACGCCTAGTACCGTAGGTAAGGTAGATGAAAGGTGAGCCCAATAGCCTGCTGGAATGTACATCCAATTTATTGTGCTACTTTTACTGAAATTTATCTAGAGACCAAACCACTGGGAGAATGTCGATAAGGAGTGTATCAGGATGCCAAAAAAAGGGATCTAATTGTAACATATCTTTCCTATTTTCATTCATTTTATCTCTTTTAGCCACACAGCTACAAAGAAGTAAGCATTGTCTAATAGGTTTGACTTGATTCTTTCACAGAGAAAAGGGAAATGCACTTCGAGTTGTATCGAGCTGCGCGGCAAGGCAATTGGGACATTGCAAAAAAGATTTATGAAACTAAAGGAAAGGAAATAATTAACCACAGGATCACAAAGCGAGGTGAGACTGCTCTTCACATTGCAGTCTCTGAAGGTCAAGCTGATTTTGTGCGAAAGTTAATCAGGGGAATGAGTAAAAAAACCATAAAAAATCGAGATAAGTTAGGCAACACAGCTTTTTGCAATGCAGCCACTTCTGGGAATGTCGAATTGGCTCAAGAAACACTAAGAGAGGTCAAGGATTTGGCCAATATCAGAGTAATTAAAAAATGTTGCCAACCTATATGGCAGCTTTGTTGGGACACAAGAAAATGGTGTCCTACCTCTATGATCAAACCTCAGATAAAGCATTAAAACATGCTAAAGGCATAGATATACTGGTCACCCTGATCGATAATGATATTTTTGGTGAGTAGTACTCTGCATCTTTATGATTACTAGTTCTATGGTCTATAGAATTATATGAAATTTGATCAATGCCTCTTTCCAGATGTTGCATTAAGAATGGTCAAAAAACACAAAGCTTTAGTCACTGTTTGAGATGGGAATCGAGAAACAACATTGTGCATTAGCTCAAAAGAAAATTGGCCAAAACTCTAGCCAAATGCTTCAACCTGTTATGTTAGTTCTCTAACCTCAATTGGAGTTTAGATTAATATTTAGTGTGGCTGAATATAACTATTTGGTTTCAAGCTGTGGCACAGATCAGAAGAGTAATCCTCTTCCCAGAGAAGCATCTCAGATTCTCCATCTCCTATGGGAAAAATGTTAAGATGCTCTCATCCCACCTCGGTGGGATAAGAAAGGGAGGAGGGGAGTGAAGCCTATAAAAGAAGGCTCACTCCTCATTTAATACACCAAAAATCAAACATTCCTCTTTTGTATACAAATTAGAGGATTAAGTTTGTAATCCCTATTTTTGTTATAGTGAAATTCTTCTCTCTCCATGATTTTTACCCTAATGGGGTTTTCCACGTAAATTTCTTATGTTCTTTAATTTCTCCCTATTTCCTATATTTTTTTTTCTTTTTTGTGCTTTCTTTTGCAACAAGTAGTATCAGAGTCATGCTTGGGTTAAGTTTAAATCTATTTATCGTATACTCTGTGGTTGCCACTTAGTGTGGATCCCCCACATCAGAAAGTAAATTAGATTTTGCGGTTACCCCCTTGGGTGTGCACGGTGCGCTTATGGGACCACCTTTTGATTTTCATACCTAGTAGGATCCACTGTCCCCGAATATTCCTATATTGCTCAGTGTCATCGTTTGTGAGGCTCGTTCTGTGTGGGGCCCACAAGGTTACTATTCACATATAGGCCCACGAGGTTACTATTCACACATAAGGTCGACTGACATGAACTAGTGGGAGGAGCTTTTCGACAGAATGTCAAAAATGAAAGGAGAATATAAGGTGGATAAATTCAACGGTGGAAATTTCTCAATTTGGAAGGTGATAATGAGGGCTATCTTGGTGAAAGATAAATGTCTCGTAGCAATTATAAAAAGGCAAGATAATATCACCAATGAAAAATGGGAAGAAATGGATGCAAATGCAATGGCAAATTTACATCTCGAATTGGCATATGAGATATTGTCAACTATAGAGGAGAGGAAGACAGTCAAAGAAATTTGGGATTATCTTACAAGTATATACGAGGCAAAGTCCCTACATAACAGAATATTTCTCAAGAGAAAGTTGTACACTTTGCGGATGTCAGAATCTTCGATAATGACTGAGCACGTCAATACATTAAATTCTCTATTTTCACAACTCAATAACATGGGTTGTGTAATAAGGACTAGTGAACAAGAGGAAATTCTACTTCAGAGTTTACCGGATTCATATGATCAATGAACTTGAAAGCCAACTTGCTTGTAGAAAGCTTGATCTTCGACAATATTGTAGCTGCGATCATTGATGAGGAAAAGCGGAGCAAGAATAAGGAGGAAACTTCACAGCAAGTAGAGGCATTGGTGGTAACGAGAGGTAGATCAATGGAACGTGGTTCCAATGGGAGTCAACAACACGGTAGATCAAAATCTCATAGTAAGAAAGCCACAATTGTGGCCAAAAAGGTCACTACAAGAAAGATTGTTGGAACCTGAAACAGAGTTCTGGTTCTCAGGGAAGAGTTGCTAACCCTTAAGGAAATGTTGCAAGCAGATCAGACATCGATAATGCCTTGACTTGTGAAGTAGCAACAACACATGTTGGCAAGAGGATGACGTAGAATGTGTGGTTGGTTGATTATGGTGCAATCTTGTTAGGATATATTTTATATATTCCTTATTTAGTTTTGACATTTTAAATTGAACATATAAGATAATTGGAATTATTATACGGATTGATGATTGCATATATGGCAGTAATTTAAAAGGTTAAATCTATTTTAATTATGCCTCCTATTTTAAGTGGATTCTTTGAAATCTATTAAGATATGTGAATATCTCCTTGGTGAGAAAGGAGTCTAGAGGTTTACACAAGTTGACAAAAAATCTGCAGTGGGTATTTTTTGGTTAAAGCAGCAAAAATCTGCAGTGGGCTTTTTGGTTCAGCTGGCTATCTACTTGATTTTTTTTATTCATTGAATATGGTGTCTCACCTTTGATAGAAAGTGGAAGTAGCATGCATGGATTTTGGGTGATGAGTACAAGGGTTTTTGGTTTTGGTGGCTGCCTATGATTTGTGGGGCTGCACTTTTGACCCACTGTTAATAGCTGATAAGCAGGTCACGTATGATTTTGAGTTGTTGATTTTCCTGGGTCTCTGAGGAAGGTTTTTGGTTGCAGCACATAGGATAATTACTGTTGATGGATGCGTAACTTTTTGGTGCAGTAACTTGGTTCTATTGCTGAATAATTTCAGATCTAGGAAGTTGTCATTCTTTGATTTATTTGTTATTGTTTCTTGAATGAAAATAGTTAGTTAAATCCTCTAACAAGGTTAACATGAGTTAGTCTTGTTATCGGGATTGATAATCTTTCACGGGTAGTTAGGTTGTGGGATAGTTACAAAGATTAAGTGGTCTTGTGTTAGATTAATCTTGTGTAATTTTGTTGAACTACAGTGAAACCAATTAATTAGGTGAGGGCCTTGTAGACGTAGACAGAGTGTGCCGAACTGCGTTACCAAATTTCAGTGTCTTTATTATTTTGCATTTGTGTGATTTATAGTCTGCGAAATTATTAATCACTTTGGTTTTTCAATTGGTATCAGAGCAGGTCACTGATTCAGAACTTGGTAGCAAGTTGGTACAGATCCCAGTTTCGCAAACATGGCTATAAGGGAAGGAGCATCGATTATCAGGCCACCATTGTTGGATGGATTTAATTATGCTACATGGAAATCACGGATGAGAGTCTTCATTCAAACTCAGGATAACAAAGCTTGGCATTCGGTAGTATATGGGTGGACGCATCCGACAATTACTGACAATGAAGGAGAGACAATTCAAAAAGATCTATTTGAATGGACAAGAGCCGAAAAAGAAAGTGCACTTGGAAATTCACAAGCAATGGATGCGATATTCAGTGCTGTTGATGAGGGACGCTTCTCAATGATATCAGCATGTGAAACGACAAAAGAAGCCTGGGGTGTATTGCAAACCATTCATGAAGGATCAAAATCTGTGATAGCATCGAAACTACAAATGTTAGCTGTGCGTTTTGAAGAGCTGAAGATGGATGAGCATGAAACTATTAGAGACTTTCATGAAAAATTGAGAGATATTGCAAATCAAGCTCATCAATTGGGAAAGAAGTACTCAAATGTGAAATTAGTCAAGAAAACGCTGAGATCGCTGTCACCAAGATTTATTCCAAAAATTGTAGCAATAGAGGAGGCTCACGACATTGATAATCTATCATTGGAAAAAGTTATTGGAATCCTTACGAACTTTGAAATGAATCTTTGAGAGATAAGCAAGAAAGAAGCAAAGGATTTGCACTACAGGTGAAAACTGGAAAAACTGCGAATGATGTAGAAGATGAATCTGACGAGAATGAGGATGTGGAGCTATTAACAAGAGAGTTCAGTAATTGGTTGAAGAGAGTAAAAAATGACAGACCCGAGTTTAGGCAAAAAGACGGGAGCTCATCGAACAACAACTTCAAACAAGCTAAAACTTCAAAGGGAGAAAGAAAGGTAAAGATAACAAAATGCCATGAGTATCAAGGCTTCGGACATGTTCAAGCAGAGTGTGCTAATACTATGAAGAAGAGAAAAGTAAAATCTTATATGAGCACTTGGAGTGATAACGAATCCAGAAGTGAAGAAGAAGTTGTGAAGAATGATGCTTTTGTTACTGTGTATAGCAAAAGTCCAGTTACTTGTTTAACAGTAACCGAGAAGGAAGTAACTGAAGACGAAAAAGTGAGTAAATCTGGAAATTTCGGGAAAAATGTAAATGATTCAGCTCAAAGCTCAATCTCAGATATGACAGTGATGAAAGTAGGTCAAGTGATAAAATGGAGAATATTTACGAGGCTTACGAATTAATGTACGAAAAATTGGTGAATATATGTAGAAAGAATGAAAGATTGAAGGAAGAGAATCTCACCATAAAGAACACCATCCAAGAGTTAGAAAAGAATTTGACATTGACATCAAATGAGCTTGGTGAAGCTAGAATGAAATTAGTAAAAACTGAAAAGGGATTGAGAATGTTAAATGGAGGTACCGAAAAGCTAGAAAAGTTGTTGGAAATTAGTAAAGTTAAAGGAGATCTTCAAGATATTGGCTATAAGGGTGAGTGCTCTAAAGTGAATGAGAAGAAAGATGACATATCTAAATCTGTCCAAGAAGAAGAAACATCAAGAAAGAATCGAAGATTTATACCCATATGTCACTTTTGTGGAGTCATTGGACATATAAGGCCAAGATATTATCAGTTACTACAAATGATGTTTCAAAGGGGGTCAAAACCGAAAATCTAGACACTCTTCATTAAATTTCCAGCAGCATCCCATAGTATCAAAGCAAGCTTGGATTAGAAATGGTCAAGTACAAGCACAAAAATGTAGTGAAGGAAAAACAAGAAAATGCCCAGATTTGTAGTTAGTTACTGCAGAAAGTAACTTACAGCTAGTTACTGCAGATGGAGCAACTGCAGAAAGCAGAAAGTGGTTTACAGTTAGTTACTGCTGAGGAAGTAACTGCAGAAACTAAAGAACTTTCAGTTAGTTCGGATGATGAACCAACTAAAACATTGAAGCTGATTTAAACCTAGGTTCTTCATCTTGAATTTGAAGAAATCATCCAACAGAAAATGTTATTGGAAATGTGAGCGAAAGAAGAAAAACAAGAGAAAGAAAAAGGGTTGATTATCAAGAACTTGCAGGCCACTTATGTTACACATCTTTATTTGAGCCAAAGAAAAGTACCAGGTTTGAGATTTTTCAAGGGACACAGGGACAATGTGCTTTACATTTTTGAAGTTTTTTTTGTGTGTTGTTAAAAACAAAAAAAGAAAAAGAAAAGAAAAGAAAAGAAAAGATCTTTTTCTTCTTTAGTTTTATATTGCTTTTGTCGTTTTTTTAAATAGTTTGCATTATGACTTCTATTTGGCTCTACCGAAGACTCCTCAGCTCTCTCATCGGTATGGATCTCTATCGGGCATATCTTTCAGTGTTTTGAATAGTGGTAAATTGTTATATTGGCGTGCTTATGATTCTTCCACTGCATCTATGGTTGATTATTATGATTATGCATTGATATTGTTTTGTCTCAAGGGGTAGACATCATATTGTTTATGATGAATGTTCCATTCAGGGGAAGATTTCAAGGTATATGTGTGACTATTCGTCTTACTTTTTGGTATCTTTTTGTCCCAAGGGGGAGAAATTTGGATAATTGGATTATTGTTTCTACGAATGTTCTTTGGATCTTGACTTTGGATTAAAGGGGAGTATTTGTCATATGATTTGTGTATTTGATGGTTATATGTCCAATTATGTTGATTAGGGGGAGTTTCATATTTGTGACAAACAATGCCAAAATGGGAGAGATTGTTAGGATATATTTTATATATTCCTTATTTAGTTTCGGCATTTTAAATTGGACATATAAGATAATTGAAATTATTATATGGATTGACGATTGCATACACGACAGTAATTCAAAAGGTTATATCTATTTTGATTATGCCTCCTATTTTAAGTGGATTCTTTGAAATCTATTAAAATATGTGAATATCTCCTTGGTGAGAAAGGAGTCTAGAGGTTCACGCAAGTTGACAAAAAAACTGCAGTGGGTATTTTTTGGTTAAGGCGGCAAAAATCTGCAGTGGGCTTTTTGGTTCAGCTGGCTATTTACTTGATTTTTTTTATTCATTGAATATGGTGTCTCACCTTTGATAGAAAGTGGAAGTAGCATGCATGGATTTTGGGTGATGAGAGGTTGTGTGGGTCACAAAAATATACAAGGGGTTTTTGGTTTTGTTGGCTGCGTATGATTTGTGGGGCTGCACTTTTGACCCACTGTTAATAGCTAATAAGCAGGTCACGTATGATTTTGAGTTACTGATTTTCCTAGGTCTTTGAGTAAGGTTTTTGGTTGCGGCACATAGGAGAATTACTGTTGATGGATGCGTAACTTTTGGTGTAGCAACTTGGTTCTATTGCTGAATAATTTCAGATCTGGGAAGTTGTCGTTCTTTGATTTATTTGCTATTGTTTCTTGAATGAAAATAGTTAGATAAATCCTCTAACGAGGTTAACACGAATTGGTCGTGTTATCAGGAGTGATAATCTTTCACGGGTAGTTAGGTTATGGGATAGTTACAAAGATTAAGTTGTCTTGTGTTAGATTAATCTTGTGTAATTTTGTTGAACTACGGTGAAAGCAATTAATCTAGGTGAGGGCCTCGTAGACGTAGGCAGAGTGTACCGAACTACATTACCAAATTTCGATGTCTTTATTATTTTGCATTTGTGTGATCTATAGTCTGCGAAATTATTAATCACTTTGGTTTTTCAAACCTATCACATGACCTCTTGTAAAGAATGGTTTTATCACTATGAACTAGTCTCAGGAGGTGTTGTATACAGCTGTAGTGATCAAGCTATGAATGTTGTTGGAATTGGATCCATCAAGATGAAGACGTACGATGTAACTGTTCGTACCATTCAACAGGTACGACATGTTAAGGGAATTCGGAAGAATCTATTGTCTTTGGGACAATTAGACGACCTCGGTTGTAAGATGGAGTGTGAAAGGGGAATCATAAAGATAGTTCATGAGGCGCTAGTGATAATGAAGGCAGAGAAGATAGCTGCAAACTTGTACGTGGTAAAGGGAGAGACTTTGGTGGATGGAGAAGCTTCAGTTGCCTCAAGTAATAATGAGAGGTCTTCAATGATATGGCGCAGGAAACTTGGTCATATGTCGAAGCAAGGAATGAAGATTCTCGTAGACCGGAAGTTACTTCCTGGGCTCACAAAGGTTTCACTACCATTTTGTGAGCAGTGCGTGACAAGCAAGCAGCATTGGTTGAAGTTCAACACATCGGACTCTAAAAGCACAAATGTTCTAGAACTGGTTCACTCTGATGTATGGTAAGCATCGGTTGTGTCCCTGAGAGGAGTGAAGTAATTCGTGTCATTCGTTGATGATTATACTAGGAGATGTTGGGTATATCCAATCAAGAGCAAGGGAGATGTGTTTCAGACCTTCAAGGAATACAAAACGCGAGTCCAGTTGGATACAGGAAAGAAGATAAGGTGCCTCAGGACAGACAATGGAGGAGAATACATTGGTGCAGAGTTTGATAGTTATTGTAAGCAAAATGGTATCAAGCGACAGCTCACAACGACATATACTTCACAGCAGAATGGTATGGCAGAGCGAATAAACAAAACATTACTGGAGAGAACCAGGGCAATGTTGGCGACAGCTAGTCTGGAGAAGTCCTTTTGGGCTAAAGCTGTCAACACCGCTTGTTGTGTGATTAACCGGAGTCTGTCAACGACAATTGATTTAAGGACATCGATGGAGTTGTGGACAGGTAAACCAATAGATTATTCTAACCTTCATATTTTTGAAAATCCTGCATATGTGATGTACCATGCCTAGGATGTTTCAAAATTGGATTCAAAGTCTAGGAAATGTATTTTCGTAGGCTATGCTGATGGTGTAAAGGGGTATCGCCTGTGGGATCCCACTACTCGCAAGGTCGTTATCAGCAGGGATGTCATCTTCATGGAAGATAAGCATTGTAGTGAAGATGCAGGTACATCAGAGTCAGATATTACAGTGATACAAGTGAACGAACATACTTCTGAAGTAGTGCCGGATCAGAATCCTGTGAAGAATTATGCTGAAGTCGATGAAATTAGACGATCTGATGCTGAAGTCGATGAACTTAGACGATCAACTCACACAAGGGAAGCTCCCAGTTGGCATTTTGATTATATTATGGATAGCAATGTAGCATATTGTTTACTCACTGAAGATGGAGAACCATCAACTTTCCAGGAGTCTGTAGGCGGTTCAGATGCGTATCAATGTATAGCAGCAATGCAAGAGGAGATCAAGGCTCTGCATAAGAATCAGACTTGGGATCTTGTACAGCTACTATCAGGGAGGAAACCCATTGGAAACAAATGGGTGTTCAAGATCGAAAGAAACAGTAATGACCAGTTGGAGAGGTATCGGGCAAGATTGGTGGTCAAAGGATATGCCCAAAAGGAAGGTATTGATTTCAATGAAATATTCTCTCTTGTGGTTTGGTTAACTACCATTCGTATAGTTCTATTATTATCAGCAGTGCATGATTTACATCTAGAACAGCTAGATGTAAAGACAAATTTTCTTCACGGTGATCTTGAAGAAGAGATTTATATGCTCCAACCAGAAGGCTTTGAAGAAAAAGGAACAGAGAAATTGGTTTGCAGGTTAAACAAATCTCCATACGGACTCAAGTAGGCGCTAAGGTGTTAGTATAAGAAATTTGATTCTTTCATCATGAGTCTGGGATATAATAGATTATACGCAGACCCTTGTGCGTATTACAAGAGGTTTGGAGGTGATGATTTTGTTATATTACTGTTGTATGTTGGCAACATGTTGGTTACAGGCCCCAACAAAGATCATATTCAGGAATTAAAGACTCAGTTGGCTAGGGAGTTTGAGATGAAAGACTTGGGACCAGCAAACAAGATTCTTGGGATGCAGATTCACCGAGACAGGAATAATAGGAAGATCTGGCTTTCTCAGACAAATTACCTGAAGAAGGTCTTGTATCGCTTCAACGTACAGGACTGTAAGCCAATATCCACCCCACTCCCTATTAATTCCAAGTTGTCCTCTAAGATGAGTCCTAGCAGTGAAGCAGAGAGGATAGAGATGTCTTAAGTACCGTATGCATCAGCAATAGGTAGCCTTATGTTTGCCATGATCAGCACCAGACCAGACATTGCACATGCAGTGGGAGTTGTGAGTTGGTACATGGCAAATCCTGGTAGAGAGCATTGGAGAGCAACAAAAAGAATTCTTCGTTCTTCGTTACATCAAAGGAACGTTGAATGCTGCATTATGTTACAGAGGATCAGACACAGGTACTTGTGGGTATGTTGACTCAGATTATGCAGGTGATCTCGACAGAAGCAAGTCCACCACTGGATATGTGTTCTTACTTGCTAGCAGAGCTGTAAGCTGGATATCTAAACTGCAATCAGTTGTGGCTACATCAACAACAAAAGCAGAATATGTTGCAGCTACACAAGCTAGTAAGGAAGCAGTTTGGTTGAAGTTGGTCATGGAGGAGTTCGAGCATGTACAGGAGATAATTTATCTATTTTGTGACAGCCAGAGTGATTTGCATCTTGCAAAGAATCCAGCCTTTCATGAAAAGAGCAAACATATCTGAATGCAATATCACTTTGTTCGTGAGAAAGTAGAGGAAGGGACAATTACTGTGAAAAAGATCAACACGAAGAAGAACGTGGCAGATTTTCTAACTAAGGTTGTCAACACGGATAAGTTCATATGGTGTCGTTCCTCCTGTAGCCTGATAGAGACGTAAGCAGTATAGAGCCGAGAGAGAAAGAATGGTGAAGATTAATTACTATCTAATTCAATCTTCAAGTGGGAGAATGTCAAGATGCTCTCATCCCACATTGATGGGATGAGAAAGGAAGGAGGGGAGTGAAGCTTATAAAAGAAGGCTCACTCCTCCTCATTTAATACACCAAAAATCAAACATTCCTCTTTTGTATACAAATTAGAGGATTAAGTTTGTAATCCCTATTTTTGTTATAGTGAAATTCTTCTCTCTTCCTGGTTTTTACCCTATTGGGGTTTTCCACGTAAATTTCTTATGTTCTTTAATTTCTTCCTATTTCCTATATATTTTTCCCTTTTTCGTGCTTTCTTTTCCAACAAAAAAGTCCAATTGTGTGATCACACGACAGTATCTGAAGTAATTAGATCAACTCAATTACTAACATTCTCGGCTGCAAGAAAAGGAAACTCTGAGTTACTGACCCTACTCTTTTACTCGTGTCCTGAATTAGTGTTTGAAGTTAATGGGAACAATTGCAGCATATTTCATGTTGCTGTTTTGCACCGCCATGAGTAAGTCTTCAAATTGATACATGAGATAGGCTCAGCTAAGAGTCTGATCGCTGCAATTAAAGATAATGAGGATAACAATCTGCTGCATTTAGCTGCAAAGTTGTCACAAGAAAAAAGATTAGATGCTATTCCAGGGGCTGTTCTTCAACTACAACATGACCTTCTGTGGTTTGAGGTGAATATAAGACAGCTACATTTAGAAGAAAGAATGATTATTGCTTGTTTTCATAGTGGTTCTGCCTGGTTCTGATGAGGCAGATTACTACCGTTTAGATCCATGAGTTTGGCTGATTCTGGCTAAGAGATACCTGCAAAACAATAAAGGCACGCCGGGGGTTGGTTCCCGGAAAGCCTCTCCGACGCTCAAGTTAGTCTTTTGTGAGGGTTTTGGTTGCTGCGAAGCAAAGAGAATTAGGGTTCTAGTCTCGTACCTCTATCATGGCAGAATAATACCTTATATATGGGATAGATGCTAGGTTTAGGTCTTTACGTACGTAGGTCTTTGCGTTTGCATGGGAGACTAACCTCTGTGAATAAGTCGCGGACGTGTGGACTTGTTAATACTCGTGAATGGGCCGTGGACATATGGACCTGGGCCCTGGGCCTAGCAAAGCCGACCTAACCATAAGCCCCCCCTACACCTCGAGTCTGGTCGAAGGGAAGGGTCGAAGGAGTACATAAGTGTTAGGCAGGGTGTCTTCAGGACAACTCGTGCTAGGCCCGATCGATCGATCGATCGAGCAGATGTAATGGCTCGGCGGGCCGATCGAGAGTAATGTCATAACAGATCGATCGGCTATAGCAGAATGGCAGGTCGATCGGGTGTAGGGATAAGGTCGACCGTCAGAGTGTAAGGGCAAGACCGATCGACTGGATGGCGAGACTTAAATGAAACACTGGGCGTGATTATTACTGACGGTTCGCGTTCTCTTTGACAGACTGTCATGTACGTCTTTTTAACTGTCGCGTATCTGTCAATTGTCAGGCGTGTCCTTTCAGTTGTGGCGTCGTTCCTGATTTCGAAAACCCTAATTCACCTCAGCTCAGATTCAGTCACGTGTCTGAGCCTGGCTCGGATTTTCTCCATGTGTCGAGCGTTGGTTGGGACGTCCTTTCGACCGATCTTCTATAAATACCCAGGAGCGACAAATTACAGATTTTCCTCACGCTTGTTTTGTTCTCCGACTTTTATTCTATTTTCATTTGCACCTTCTTGCTTACAGTCTCTGGAGTTTCCTTTCATCCGCCGTCCAAATTTTCAACCTCATATCACTAAATAGGTACATCCTTCTTCCTCGTCTCATCCTCTAAAGTTTTTTCAAAAGTTCCCTCTTAGTGAGCATGTCGTCAGCCAGTTCTAGAAGTGTGGTAAGGGGTACTGAAGAAGTCTCTATGAGAGAACGGAAGGATGGGTTGGTCATGGAGGAACCACCGAGAAACGAATCAAAAATGACCATGGAGGAGTTGAATCGATCGGTTATTAGGTTTGACATCCCTATGTCCTGGGAGCCTAGGCTGGCCTTAAAGCATGAACGAATCCAGCCGGAGGAAGCCTTGGAGGCCAAGAAACTTAGAATAAGGGCGGCCAAATATGTGGTCGTCAATGACACTCTGTACAAGCATTCTTATAACTGGCTGCTACTACGATGCTTGACCGAAGAAGAGGCAGAGCAAGCAATGGCTGAAGTCCACGAGGGAATGTGCGAAACTCATGTAGGAGGCAGAATCTTGGCTCATCGGCTGATTAGACAAGGGTATTACTAGTCGACAATGAAGAGAGACTGTCAGGAGAAAGTCGACCGATGCGAAGCTTGCCAGAAAAACGGTAGCCTGTCTCACCAGCCGACCGAGAGGATGAAAATCGTGAGCCATCCTATACCCTTTGCTCAATGGGGAATGGATA
>JANVCQ010000003.1:2915322-2930481 GCA_025531925.1 Erythroxylum plowmanianum | reverse complement strand
TGAAGATTTGCCAGGGAGGAGTTCTTGGAGTTGAAATTACCATACAATTTGTCCATGGAAGATTTTCCATTAAAGTCTGAGGTACATTTAGAGCATTAAAACGTGTGTTATATATACAAGGGAGTGCGAAGAAAGAGACAAATGTAAGTTCGGTAAAGCACACTTTGATTGACAAAGTCAATAGAATTAATTATTGCTTTCACCTAAGCACCTAACATCTACATTTGTCATTTGATACAACATTTCATTGTCACCAGTCCCAACAATATAGCCTCCCAGGGTATGATGTTTTAATTTCAGGTAAAAGACACATTAATTTAAAAGAAATCTTCTAATTCTCTACGTCTCTAATTTCGACCATAATTGCAGCGAAAAGAAAGGTGCACTTAGAGCTGCATCAAGCTGCATTTAACAGCCCACGGGACACAGCAGAACGCATTTATAAAGAAGATGCTGAATTATATGAGGATCCGCGTTGCAGTCATCGCAGAGTAAATCGGCATCTTCCAAGATTAACTTGGATGGTTTTTGTATGAAAATTTCATTTTGAGCCACCTAGCTAGACTCCCGTACTGAGATAGTAGTGTATATATATGTATGCACTTTATAAATATAATCCTAGTTTTGTTTTGATAATCTTGAGCTAATCCAACGTTCACTTTGTATCTTGGTCGTCGTCGTCATCTTCATCATAAATACCCAGCTGAATCTCGCACAAGTGTGAAGTCTGGAGAGGTTTAATAGTACGCAATCTTACTCCTATCTATATGGAGAGATTGTTTTCGATAGATCTACATGCATTATAATTTGAAGATATTAAAAAAGTCAAATAAATGTAAAAGATTAAAAAATTAGAATAAAGTAATAATAAATAATTAAAATAAAATAATAGTAGCTAAATAAAAGACTTCAAATCTTCGTTAATTGATCATGCAAGTTTAGAAGACAAAGTTTTACGAAAATAGCATAACGGTCGGCTTCTTTTGCAGCAAAGTTGACCACATTGGTGGAACGATTCAATCATCTTTCCTAAAATAATATTCTTTTGGTTTAACTTTTTAATACAATTTTATTTTAATGTTTAAGTTGGGAAAAGGGAAACTAAAACAACATCGCCCTAAAAAATTAAATCAAACATTATCATTGTGAACAATTTAAATAAATTATGTGTCGAAAGCGAATCACATTTTCAAAGCCCGAATCACATTAGAGATATGAGTAGTTTAACTTGACCTGTGGCCAAACCTACAACTCTGTCACGTTGGTCTATTAAGTTAAGTGAACATAAGAATTTTATTTACCATGTACAAAATTTCAAGTTTAAGTCTAATTTCTGAATTTTGTGAGAGTAAATTTATATTATAATAATTTAACAATCCTAAGCTGTGATCCCAATCTAGAAAAGTAAAAGCACTTCCAAATGTATTTTAGGTGAGAAGATGTGAGGCAATGTACGAGAAGATACGGTATGACATGCAGAATTATAATTTAGTTAAGAAAATTAATCTTTTAAATTTTGAAACAAAAGTTAAACTGGTAATATAAGATATTTAAGGTTTGAACAAAATTAAAAATTTTAAAGAAGATTAAGAAAAATTATGTTTACCTATCAAAGATGTTAAACTCTAATTAAAGAAGGATACTATTTATTATAATTTATAAAATAGATTATTTTATGAAAATAGGTAGATTAATTAAATCAGTGGTTTTTAATATTAATAATTATTGAAGTAAACTAAACTTACAAGTTTTAAGATTTAAAATTAATAATTCACTCAGATCAGAATTGGATGTTGGCTTCTTTTACGCTATATGTTTTCTTATCTATTCATATGGACTGTAATGCGTGTTTTGGTTGTATTATTCTTTTTCTCTGTCCTCGTGTTGATCCAGCCTTAATTAAACATGATTATTCCTTGTGATGTCTTTGGTCAACTTGCTATCAGACAGACTTAACGCAGGTTCTGATACAGAATAAAAGTGCAAATCCAATAGATCTATAGGCTGTCAGGAGTCCCCAGGACCATCGACATCGACTCTTACACTAAAGTTAAAAATCGAGTAGCTGAGGAATATGATTGTCGTAGAAATTAATGCTAACTTAATTTATACCAGAAATCCTAAATCAATTAGGTCAGATGCACTTAACCAGTTAAAGGGACAACTTGCTGATAGGTAGACTCTTACACTAAAGTTAAAAATCGAGTAGTTGAGGAATATGATTGTCGTAGAAATTAATGCTAACTTAATTTACACCAGAAATTAAGTTACTAATAGGTAGACCTAAGGCAGGTTCTGATGCACTATAAAAAATTAAAAATCTAAATCCAAATCCAATCGATCCAAGAGTAGACTCCTCCGAGTGGAGGGAGTCGTCGGGACCATCGACTCTTGCAGTAAAGTTAAAAATCGAGTAGTTGTGGAATATGAATGTCGTAGAAGTCCTAAATCAATTTACACCAAACAGCAAAGAAATTTCCAAATTCTTTCCTTTCTTTTTACTTTTCTTACATCCAAGTCAGTCAATGAGTGAAAAATAAAATAACATCTTTAATGAAAACTAGAATCTTTATTATATTTATATAAAATTATTTTTAAATCTTGTAAAAATAGATTTATTTATGCATTTTCTTTATTTTCTTTTCGTAAATGACTTCACTCATATTAAAATAACTCTTCTCATTTCATTTCATTTGAGTTATTCCATGTACTACATTTATTAGATCTAAATGCGTAAATCACTATTGATTACACCTAACATGCCATTACATTATGAATATAATAGCATTGGACGCTTGAAGGTTGACACAATCGAATCGTAACGTCATGTTCACTTCCGACCCTGTAGGGAAATCCTTAATGGCCTCGATGGTTGATATTTATCCAAATGTTGCTTCCGTACTGCCCTTCTAACTTGGTCAACCCCAGCAAAGTCTTTTCAAAAATCGGGTTTTATTGTTCCTGAATCTCATCTGAGAAGATTTGAATCTCAAAGAGATTAGATCTACTCATCTTAAACCACTTAGATCTACTGGTTCTCAATGCATAAAGAACAAATCATGAACAAAAAAAAAAGTATAAAAATATAGACATTGAAATAATTTTTATGCAGACCTCTCACTTATTTAATCACAAAGATGTAACTTTTTATATGGTGAATTTTTATAAAAAGATTAAATACTAAATTATTCCTTAATTATCACATTTTTTTAAATAAGAAACTCTTTAAAAATTAATTAATTAAATTGTAATAAAATAATTTCTTTAGTTGGTTTGTTTTTATTTAGATGATTACTCAAAAGAGAAAACATTTTAACAAACCTAGAACCTTTAATTGAAGCTAATAAATTTTTTATTAAGCCTCCATAATGGACTTAGATATGATCTTCCCTTGAAAAAAAGGAGCATAAGAAAGTCGTGAATGTCAAACCATACACACCATAGCTACCAAATGGATTAAAAAATAAATTAAGAATCACATTATTTATTTTAGCTAGTTAATGGCAGAGATGACTATTTGTTTAGTTCTCCTCCTCTCTCAATCCCTCACTTCTCAGTTCCTTATTTATATCAAACTATATTTCATGTCGAATGGCCATGAATCCCTGAACCAGTTAAAGGGTCATTCCTGATCTTTTAGCTTTAATTAAATCACGTCCTGTTATTTCAACCTTGTCTTGGCTGGTAAGGTAGAACTCTGTCCCTACTTGCACTGTGGTTTTTCCATAGTTTTTGTCTTTTAATAACATTATGAAATGTATCTAAAGTTCACGATAGTTTGGCTTTTGGAGTCCTTTGTTAAATTATGTTATCAGATTTCTGAACTTTTCTCAGCTTCTGCAACTTTGAGAACCGGGACTGAAATGGAACAAGAAACGCTGCATGGTGAAGTTGAAGCTGATGATATTGAACTTGGAAACAGTCAACAATCAAGTAAGTTTGAGTTGATGAAAGCTTATTTATCATAAATCTAGTTGATTTCGAGGACCTTGTGTGTAGCTTATCATTAACTTAAAACTGGCAACTACTGCAATCAATAAAATCGAACCAGGATATGATGAAACTGAGGATGATGATCTTATTAGTAGCCAAAGATATCAAGACGGAAGTGAAACAAAAACCGAGTATAGCGTTCAAGCATCAAGTGAGTTTTGTCTTATTAGCATAAATGTGATAAGTCCATACAATAATTATGGAATATAACTCATTATATTTGATAGCAGATATAAGCTCTAATAAATATTAAGCTGTCTATTAGTGAATAATAGTTAATCTTAAGACTAATGTTGTTGACAGAGGACGCTCAAACAGGCAGCCGAAGATTCCAAGACGAAAATAGTAAAAAGCTTGATCTTGAAGAAATAAGTAAGTTGATGTCACTATCAATTCTTAATTTAATGATATAAAGTAATCCTTCGTCTTACATAAGAATTGATTAGATAGGACCGTACAAAATGGATTGATTTCTTTGATTATATACACATATCATAAATAAAAAAATAATTAAAAAAATTATTTTGCTTTCTATGTAAAAATTTCTTGGTCATGGTTGTACTGGACAAAAAAAGATGAGAAAATATCTTTCTTTTTTTTTTTTGAGGGATGAGAAAATATCTTTCTCTTATTGTTCTTATATTAAGTATTTTTTATTACAAATTACAGAATAATTATTAATATACACTTAATTAATATCTAGAATTTAATAATTAAAATCATCCGTATAAATAGAATATTTCTAAGTACATCAGAGATGGGTCTATAAAATTAATGGTCCTTGACAAAAGTTGAAAAGTTGTAAAAGTGGAAAAAAAAAAAGGATCTGCCTGTAACATACCTTTTCCATTTTCATTCATTTGATCTCTTTTAGCCACACAGCCACCAACAAGGAAGCGTTGTCTAGTTGTTTTGATTTGATTCTTTCACAGGGAAAAGCAAAATACACTTAAAGTTGTATCGAGCTGCACGGCAAGGCAATTGGGACATTGCAGAAAAGATTTATAAGTATAATGAAAAGGCACTAATTGACCACGAGATCACCAAGCGAGGTGAGACTGCTCTTCACATTGCAGTCTCCGCAGGTCAAACTGATTTTGTGCGAAAGCTAATCGAGAGAATGAGTGAAAAAGCCATAACAGCTCCAGATAAGCTAGGCAACACAGCTTTTTGCTATGCAACCACTTCTGGGAACGTCGAATTGGCTCAAGAAATGCTAAGAGAGGTCAAGGATTTGGCCAATAACAGAGGAAATCAAAGAATGTTGCCAATCTATATGGCAGCTTTGTTGGGACACAAGAAAATGGTGTCCTACCTCTATGATAAAACTTCAGATGAAATATTGACAGATGAAGATCGCATAAATTTACTGGTCACCCTGATTGATAATGATATTTATGGTAAGTAGTATTCTGCATCTTTATTATTCTAGCTCAATGGTTGGCAGAATTATGTGAAATTTGATCGATGCTTGTTTCCAGATGTTGCATTAAGAATGGTGAAAAAAAACACAGATTTAGTCACTGCTCGAGATGCGAATGAAGAAACAGCATTGGATGCATTAGCTCGAAAGAATTTTGCCCACCAAGCTCCGTCAGGAACTCGGACCAAACTCTTCAACTTGTTATGTCAGTTCTCTAACCTCAAATGGAGTTAGGATTAATATTTAGTGTAGCTGAGTATAATTATTCGGTTTCAGGCTGTGGCGCGGATCAGAAGAGTAATCCTCTTCCCACAAAAGCATATGAGCTTCTCCGACTCCTATGGAAAGAAGTCCTATTGTATAAGGACTCGACAGTAACTGGAGTAATTGGATCACCTCCAGAACTACTATTCAAGGCTGCAGAACGAGGAAACCTTGGGTTCTTGACCACACTCATTCGCTCGTATCCTGATTTAGTGTTTGAAGTTGGTCGGAACAATCACAGTATATTTCATATTGCTGTTTTGCACCGCCATGAAGATGTCTTCAAATTGATACATGAGATAGGCTCATCTAAGAGTTTGATCTCTGCATTGAAAGATAGGAAGAAGAACAATCTGCTGCATTTAGCTGCAAAGTTGTCCCCCAAAAATAAATTAGATGCTATTCCAGGAGCTGCCCTTCAACTACAACATGAACTACTGTGGTTTGAGGTGAATATAAGATGACTACAGTTAAAAGAAAGAATGATTATTACTTGTTTTTCGTTGTAGTTACTCACTTGCCACAAATTCTGTGCAGGAAGTCAAGAAAGTTGTTAAGAAAAGCTATGTTGAAGCGAAAAATAAGAAAAATCAAACGCCTGGAGAAATATTTCTGAAGGAGCACAAGGATCTAATAGAAAACGGAGCGAAATGGATGAGAGACACTGCAGATTCGTGCATGCTTGTTGCCACCCTCATAGCCACGGTGGTTTTCGCAGCGGCTTTCACTGTACCCGGCGGCAATAATCAAGATGGAAATCCCATGTTTCTGCACAAGGCTCAGTTCCAAGTTTTCGCCATAGCTGATGCAATATCGTTGATATTTTCAGTCTCTGCCGTGTTGACCTTCCTGTCAATTCTCACTTCTCGCCACGCTCTCAACGATTTTCTACAGTCTCTGCCTAACAAGTTGGTTCAAGGACTTGGAATGCTTTTCATTTCAGTGGTGGCAATGATGGTTGCTTACATTGCAGCCATTTTCATCATCTTCAAAAATGGACTACTTCGAATTGCAATCCCTATCGCTGTGATATCTGTATTTCCAGTCGGTCTGTTCATTTGGCATCAATCTGGTCTCCTTCTTGACGTTGTTCGCTCAACCTATATGTCAAGGTCTCTCTTCCAGCCCAATAAATCTACACTTTTCTATGCTGGAAATAGTGGGAACGCTACAAAAAAAGAGGTGTAGCTTATGTTTCTGAAGATTAGTGTGCCTTAATGTACTCTCGTAGTAGTTCTATGTCAGATAGATCGAAATTGGATAGAACCATCTTACTGGAAGACCTGGTATTAGTTCTGCAACCCTTTCATAGAGAATAATTAATCCATTTGGAACCAGTAGGGTCGTTATCTAGACTAAGCAAGTTCCTGAGACTAAATAAAAAGATATAGACTTTCCATTGCAGCATGTTCAAAGATTAACTTGGATGATTTTTGTAGGAAATTTCACTTTTGACTACCTAGACTACCATGCTGAGATAGTAGTATATAAATATACCTCAATTAAGTTAACCGAAAGCTGGGGATCAGTGTTGGTCCGATTTGATTGTAATTTAGTGACAAATTATTTAAAGACATTCTTTATCTTGTATATGTTTAGATGTACATGATAAAGTCTATGAGATAATTATACATTGTAAATGAAATTATAATGAGATTATAATTATGAGATTCATATTGCATTTATGTATTATTCCTAAATGTTCCTAGTCATTGTTCTATTAAAATGGACATTAATAGAACGGAAAAAGACTAGCACACGTTTTGTTTTTCTTATAAAAGAAGTAGTCGATCTTATAGGCTAAAGTATAGAGATACTTAAACAAACATATGCGTGCTTGCTAGAGAACAAGTTCACTGAACAGACTCGATATGAAAAATCCATTTGAAACATTACTTGTATGTCTGTAGAATTCTCATTGTGATGATTGTATAAGTAATCATTTGACTTGAGGTCATTAAAGTTATCTTGTGTGGGGGTTGCTACGTTTTGATACTACTTACGATTTATTTTACCAGAGGTCATTAAATGGATAGTCATTGGATGAAGCATGAACTGTATGGAGATAGTTGAAATGATCAAGATACAATTCATCACTTTAAAGTAATTAGGGAGAATGTTCTGTTGTTCTCGATTAATATTGATTCTGAAAATCTTTGGCCAAGGTGGAATGATATTTTGTAAACAGTTTACAAATATCATTATTTGAATTAATAGCTAATGGCTGAGAACTAATATAATTGGAATTAAAATAGAGTAGACATTAATTTCATACTCTATGTCTAATTGAAACATTGGTTGATGAAAGGATTAAATTATATTGTGGTGTAACGTGAATGCTCCTCTCCAGCTATCGCGTCTCCACCTGTTCTCGTTGATTTCGTTTATTCTCTCTTGTGTGTTGGCTTGGTGGTCTCTTCGTGATGTAGCTCTCCTTTCCTAGTGTCCCATTGGTGGTCTCGTGGGTTAGCCTTCTTTGTAGCGTGCTGTGACTCTCAATGGTGGGCCAGTGTCTTTTGTCTGTTTTTGTGTGATTTTTGTGCTCCCTGTCCTACGTCGTTGTTGGTGTCCCTTGGAGTTGTCCTCTTTCTGTTTTTTTTTTTCGTGGGTCAACCAAGGTGGAGCCCCTCTTGTGCTGCTGCTATTTTGTTCTTGGTGGTGCGTCTGCTGGAGCTCTCCCACTGGTGCGTGATTTTCATTTTCTTCCCCTAACTCCTGCGTTGATTGCTCTCTTTTCTTTGTAGCATGATGTTGAGCCTGTAACGAGTAGCAGCCCAGAGCCCATGATCGATAATAATAATCAGGATATTAACTTAGCGTCAGTAAACCAGCTGGACAACAAGACAAATGGAGAGTTCGTTACGCACAAGGGACAGGTGGCACCGAATCCTGAAATTAAGGGAGTCAGAAGGAGCAGCAGAAGGAGGGTATCAAATATTCGATGGAAGGACTTTGTGGGTTAGGCTGAGAGTGGTAACAACCTTCCCCTGAATTCTCTTCTCTCTCTGAAATTCTCTCTCTATCCTTTCCGCTGTTCTAATGCATTCTTCTGATTCAGGTCCCTGAATCTCGACGGTGAAGCTTGAGTGGAAGACCATCGGTCCTAACCTTCCCTACTATTTTAGCTTACGAAGAGTGTCATTAAATTGGTGACTTTTGGATTTATTTTCTTGTCAAACACTATAAAGATTTTCCTCTCCTATTTTGTTAGTAAAAAAAAAGGATGGTACATGGAGATTTTGCATGGACTATCGGGCATTAAATGCTATTACCATCAAGGATTCTTTTCCAATGACTACCGTGGATGAGCTACTAGATGAGCTTTTTGGTGGTACCTATTTTTCTAAGCTGGATCTTCGATCCGGTTACCACCAAATTCTTCTCAATCCTGCGGATAGACACAAGACAGCATTTCGAACACACCATGGGCATTACGAGTAGTTGGTTATGCCTTTTGGCTTAACAAATGCCCCCGCCACTTTTCAAGCTTTAATGAATGATGTGTTTAAGAGCTTCTTGCGAAAATTTGTGCTTGTTTTTTTCGATGACATATTGGTTTATAGCCCTTCTTGGCATACTCATCTGCACCATCTTGAGGTTGTCTTGCAGGTTTTGAAGAAGGAATCCCTTTTTGCCAAACTATCTAAGTGTTCTTTTGGCACCACCGAAATTGAATATTTAGGTCATGTACTCACGGGAGCTAGGGTTCATTTGGAGAAAGGCAAGATCAGTGCTGTTGTTAACTGGCCACTTCCTCAAAATATCAAACAGTTGCAGGGCTTCCTCGGCCTAACGGGTTATTATCGACGATTTATCAAGGGATATGCCATCTTAGCCGCACCATTGACTGACCTCCTCAAATCCGATGCTTTCACTTGGACTTCCCTGGCCACAGACGCTTTTGAGAGTCTCAAACGAGCTATCACTACAGCTCCGGTGTTGGCACTTCCCAATTTTCAACAACCTTTCACTCTAGAAATTGATGCTTCGGGTGTTGGTGTTGGTGCCGTGCTTGGTCAAGCTGGACACCCAATAGCTTATTTCTCCAAGAAATTGCCCCCCCTCGTTTGCAGGGCCAATCAGCTTATACGAGGGAGCTGTTAGCAATCACTGCCGGTTTAGCAAAATTTCAACACCACCTACTAGGCCAGAAGTTCATCATTAAGACAAACCAAAAGAGTCTCAAGTCTTTAATGGCTCAATGACTGCACACGCCAGAGCAACAACAATGGCTGCACAAATTCCTTGGTTATGATTTTGAGATTCAGTATAAACCAGGAGCTGAAAATATTCCTGCGGATGCTCTTTTTAGAAGTTTTTCTGCTGCATGGTCTGAACCCAGAGTTGAGTGGCTACAACAACTCCAACACGCTGTAAAGGATGATCGGGACTTACAACACATCCTCACTAGCTGCCACGCGACTCAACATCCAGCGGGCCCCTATTCTGTTAAAAATGACATTCTGCACTGGAAAAACAGAATTGTCATTCCTAAGGATAGCCCTTTGGTGCTGCAGATTTTGCAGGAATTCCATGATTCTTCCATAGGGGACCATTCCGGAATTGCGAAGACAGTTGAGTGGATTTGTTCCCAATTTTACTGGCCTAATATGCAACAGCAGATCAAGCATTATATTCTCAATTGTGTCGTTTGTCAACAAGCAAAGGCTGAGAATAAACTTCCTGCTGGTTTGCTCCAACCGTTGCCTATTCCAAACCAGGTTTGGGAGGACATTTGCATGGATTTCATTACAGCCTTACCTCCAGTGAATTCTTACACGGTATCATGGTTGTTATTGATCGTTTGTCCAAATTTGCCCACTTCACTCCTCTCAAGACCGATTACTCTAGTAAACAGGTGGCTGAGGTTTTTATTCATCAAATCGTCAAACTTCATGGTTTTCCCAAGTCCATTGTTTCTGACCGTGATAAAGTTTTCATCAGTCACTTTTGGCAGCAGCTCTTCAAACTACAGGGCACGTCCTTAGCCATGAGTTCATCTTACCATCCTCAAACGGATGGCCAAAGTGAGGTACTTAACAAAACATTGGAGATGTACTTGAGATGCTTTTGTTTCCACAATCCTAAGTGCTGGTTAAGGATGCTACCATGGGCACAATACTGGTACAATACTTCTTTTCACCACAGTATTCGGATGACTCCCTTCAAGGCTCTTTTTGGGCATGATCCTCCTAAACTTATTAGGTATGAGCTTCATACTCATGATCCTCTTGCCTTACAAGAATTATTACAAGAAAGGGATACATTGCTTGTTAACTTAAAGCACAACTTGCTTAAGGCCCAGCAGTATATGAAACACCATGCGGACTCTAAGCGTAGACTTTGGGAGTTGGATGTGGATGACTATGTTTTGGTTAAACTTCAGCCTTATAGACAACATTCTCTGGCTTTGAGAAAGAATCAGAAACTAGGAATGCGATTTTTTGGCCCCTTTCGAATTATTGCCAAGTTGAGTCCTGTTGCTTACAAACTTGACTTACCAGCTGCTGTTCGTATACATCCGGTTTTTCACATTTCCTTGTTAAAAAAATTTCGGGGTGACAACAAGGAGCAATACTTGCCCCTTCCCTTGACAACATCCCAACACGGTCCAATTTTACGTCCTCAGGCTGTTTTGGCTACTCGTTCCTTATTGCAAGGGCAGTCTTCGGTTCCGCAAGTCTTGGTGCAATGGGAAGGCAGTACAGAAACTGATGCTACTTGGGAAGATGCTCGAGAATTTCTCCAGGATTTTCCAGAATTCAACCTTGCAGACAAGGTTGTTCCCGATGGGGAGGGTATTGTAACGAGTAGCAGCCCAGAGCCCATGATCGATAATAATAATCAGGATATTAACTTAGCGTCAGTAAACCAGTTGGACAACAAGACAAATGGAGAGTTCGTTACACATAAGGGACAGGTGGCACCGAATCCTGAAATTAAGGGAGTCAGAAGGAGCAGCAGAAGGAGGGTATCAAATATTCGATGGAAGGACTTTGTGGGTTAGGCTGAGAGTGGTAACAACCTTCCCCTGAATTCTCTTCTCTCTCTGAAATTCTCTCTCTATCCTTTCCGCTGTTCTAATGCATTCTTCTGATTCAGGTCCCTGAATCTCGACGGTGAAGCTTGAGTGGAAGACCATCGGTCCTAACCTTCCCTACTATTTTAGCTTACAAAGAGTGTCATTAAATTGGTGACTTTTGGATTTATTTTCTTGTCAAACACTATATAGAGAAGGACTGTTTCTCTGTAACTACAAATTAATATCAATACTATTACAGAGCCTACCCTAGACGTCTGCGTGGTCTACGTTTTTTTGTCTCTGTCGGCGTGGTGGGTCTGCGTGGTTTGCTCCTCTTCAACGTGAATTTCGTGCCTCCACTGTAGCTGAGTTGCTGCCTCCTGCGTTGTTTTCTTTTGTGGTGTAAGCGTGGTGGTCTCCCACCCAATGCCACAGTCCACCCTAATTAAAATCCTCCAGCCTTTTTAAAACCCTGGTTTCTTTTCTTCATTTTCTGGCTTGCGTTTCTTTTCTTTTTGCATGCCGTTTTGGACTTAATTTCTAGCTACCAACGACTGTCTTCTACTTGGACTATTGTTGTGGGGCTTTTCAACTAAAGTTAAAAGTATTTCCTACAAATTAAACATGAACCATTATAAATGCAGATTTAGTTGAACTAAGCAATTTAGCAAGGAAAATATAGATAAAACCTAATGACTGTATGCAAAAATTAAGGAAAAATGCCACTCATTTTAATAAGAAAATGCATTCAACAAATGCCCCCAAACTCAAACTTTTGCTTGTCCCTAAGCAAAATTAAGAAAAACTGTTCAAAATAGATTAAGGAGCAATCAACAATTGAAATTTTCATAATTGCAGTAACCAATTAAAATTTACCTTTAACCACTTATCAAACCATGCCCACCTTCATAGAGCAAGGATACCAATGCTTGCTCAAACACACACTCCTTGATTCAAGTCTAATTAAAAACCAACCAACTCACAAGAGTAGAGAAAAGTCAAATAAACTTAAAGACAATTTCCAACCCAAGAGACTCTAAAGGTATTATCAAATTAACCAATCCCATAGGCAAAAATTCTCCATCCCATGTTCACTAATTTTTAGCACTCATTTTCAAAGGATCAAAAGGTCTTATTAGGGTTGTAATGGGATTGTTGGGGTTTAAACTCGGCTTAGACCAAGGGAAAGGGTAATAAAAGTTCAAATAAAATGGAAACAATTATTCAAGAAATAGGAAAATGTAAGGGATCTCTTTTTTTTCTCTTTTTTTAGAGCAAGTAAAAATCGTGGAAACAAGGAAGAAAGTCCCTTTTTTTTCTTGAGGACTATAAGAACATTGGGACTATCTTACCAACACCACAGGATCATTCTGTCACAAGAAGGAGTATATGTGGTGATGTTGATATAGAATGACAAAACTCAAACATTGCAACATGTTATTGAAAACGATAACAATCACAAGGCTTAACTCAATATCAATGAATTCCCAAGTTCCAAATAATTGACTCTCCCCCAAACTCAGTTTCTTGTATACTAGGGGCAATAACCTACAAAATCCTCACTTGCTTGCTCCTTCTTTCTTTGTTTTCTTTCTTTTTTTACTTTTTTTCATTTTTTTTGTATTCTTTTTTTCTCATTTTTTTTCAACCCCCCACATATCCTACTCCTAAATAATCATTTCCACATGAAAGGTAGGAAATGCTTGGCTTATGGTTTAGTTAAATAAAGGTGCCAAAGAAATAGGGATTTTACTTAGGCTCAACTTGGCTCCAAATGGAATATAGGGTTATTTTAAGCCAAAATTGGATTGTGGTTCATAATTCAAAGAAAATTGCCTTAATCACTTCCTTATCAAATTTGTGCTCACATTTGCCCTCAATAGGCCTAGAGAACTTGTTCTAGGATTGGCGACACCTCACTAGGTTCCTACTTGCCTAAGAATTTAATGGATAATCAAAACTCAAATAAAATGGATGGGAAGACTCAAATCAAAGAATATGAGTAGGATTAAACAATTGAAAATCGAGCACTAATCCGGAACAATCTATCCACAAACCTTCTAAAGGTAAACCAAATCAGGTCCCAAGCAATTCTCAATTTCCCAAAAGTGAGGCCAAAATCAAAACCTTTATTTATTTATTTTATTTGCAAAATTGATGCTCACCGCCCCCCCCCCCCAAACACAGATAGGACATTGTCCTCAATGTCAAGGTGCGTAGGTGCAATTTGAAGTAGGTAAGTAAGCATGTATATGCATAGTTAAGGACAAAAAGATTGTCAACAGTCGGCCGCAAGCATAGGCTATGCAAGATGATGTATACTCAAAATTAAGGAATGCTGCAGATCATACTCAAACACAAACAGCCGCAACATTCAATAATATGTTAAGTCATGAGTAAGAGGCACAAAGAACTTCCCTGTAATGAGCTTGGATCAGTTCCTTCAGAAATGTAGTTCCTCCCATCAAAATTTACTTGTAAGGTCCAATTTCCTGCAATTAAAACAAAGAGGAACGTTAATTGTGGGTAAATAAAATAAATGAAAACAACTAAGGTGTGAAACTTGGGTTGCCTCCCAAGAAGTGGTAATTTAAAGTCCTTAGCTTGACTTGGCCAAATGGTTGCTCAAGGGTTAGGGTTAGAGAGGGATTGAGTGACCCCTTTTTCTATTAAAAATCCAGCCACATAAGGCTTTAACCTCTGCCCATTAACCTTAAATACTCCAGTTTTGAGATCCTCAACTTCTACCGCATCATGAGTGTAAACCTTAACAATTTTGAACGGCCCCGACCACCTCAACTTCAACTTTTCGAGAAATAGCTTGAGTCATGAATTAAATAGCAAGACCAAGTCTCCTTCTTTGAACTCTCTCTGGACAATATGTTGATCATGCCATCTCTTTGTTCTTTCCTTGTAGATTCGGGCATTCTCAAGCATCCAAGCGAAGCTCCTCCAACTCATTCAACTGAAGCAAACACCTTTCTCTAGTTGCCTTGAAGTCTAAATTAAGCTTCTGAACAACCCAATATGCTTTGTGTTCTAGCTCGACTAGAAGGTAGCACGATTTCCCATACACTAGTCTAAATGGAGTAGTCCCAATTAGAGTCTTGTAAGCTATTCTATAGGCCCAAAGAGCATCATCTAACCTCAAAGACCAATCTTTTCTTGATGTATTTACTGTTTTCTCTAAGATGCTCTTAATCTCCCTATTTGAAATTTCGGCTTGCCCATTAGATTGAGGGTGGTAGGCCAATGTTAACTTCTGGTACACTCTATATTTCTTCAAAAGATTAGCGAATGAGCTATTGATAAAATGACTTCCCCCTATCACTAATAATTTCCCGAGGAGTGCCAAACTTGGTGAAAATATTTCTCTTGAGGACCACCTTGGCATCACAAGTTAGTGCAGCCATTGCTTCCACCCATTTGGAGACATAGTCGACCCCTACAAGAATAT
>JANVCQ010000003.1:2834985-2862443 GCA_025531925.1 Erythroxylum plowmanianum | reverse complement strand
TACAAACCAACCACTATCAATGGTAATGGTAATCATTCCTTCCTCTTAACCAACCATCATAATTATAATGATAATATCCATTCCCATTCCTCACTATATTCATTCCTATTCTTATTACCATTCCTCCATACAAACCAACCGCCCCCTCAATCATTTTAATGAATTATGATTACATAAAAAAGTATTTAACACCTTATACCTTTCGTGCTAAGTTGTAATTTACAAACAAGACTTTCTGCTGGAAAACACGTACAGGAAATGGAAAGATCAATCAAACCAGCCTGAAATTGAATAGGTCTTAGCATTTCATGTTTTAAATTTGATAATACCATAAGGTAGTAAGATTATTGTGAGAGAAATTATATCTGAGGGCCCACCATCCAACCTTCTCGCTTCCAATATTAATGCAAGTGTGACCACCCTTCTTTTTCTTAGTTTCAGAAATAAGAATAAAGAGAAAATAAAATACAATCAAATAAAATTGGTAAACCAACTCCTCACCTAATAGTCCCCAAAACACATGCCCAGACATGACATTTGCTATTTGTTATGTTATTAGTGTTACAATCTTAAATTTTATGTTAGAAGAACATAAGCTTGGAGTGGCTCTCCCTCTCTCTCTTGTGCATGTGTGTGTGTTTCAGCTCTTTTGACAAAGTTTGTGTCAGCTCATCTTCCACTTGTTTTCCACTTTCTTCTTGGCTTTTTCCCCTTTTTGGTTCTGAGTGCTGCGCCTTTAACTCGCTCCCATTTTTTTGTTTGCCTTGCTTTTTCTTTTTTCCCCCTTGTTTTATTGACCTTTAAGAATTAAGACCCAGTTCTTGGTTTCCTTATACTTTGGTTTTTCTTTGTCAAATTTCCATCTTTGGTGGACTGATTAGAGGGATTGAGTCAACCCATGGAATTCTGCTGAAGTTTGTATCTTTTTTCTTTGTGGCATTTGGGTTTGTGTGACAGAGTGTGAGACTTGCTATCACTGTAATAAAGTTCGTTGCTTTTCCCCTTTTGTACTCTAGGGTCTGTTAGGGTTTGTGGGTTTCTGGATTTTGGTAGTTATGGTGAGGAAGCATGGATGGCAGCTACCAGCACACACCTTTCAGGCATGTCACATCTCCTATCTTTTTTTGTGCTAGGAACTCATTCTCAATTGTCAAGCTTTGTAATTCTAGCTCACTATTGTCTTGAGTTTGCTGTTTTATTTATAACTTTGCGATTCGACTATGTAGGTTGCTATCCTAAATTTCCATTAATCTCTAGGTGGGCCTTTTGCTTGCGCTCCTGTTGAATTTGTGTGTAGCCTTTCTCCTTTCCTGTTACACTGATATTTCTAAGTTCTGTGATGTGGAGTTATTTCTGGGAATTTTGAACTATTTGAGTAGCATTAACCTTCTATGATCCAGTGCCTTGGTTTCTGAGAAATAGAGGAATACAGAAAAAAACCAGGATTTGAAATGCTGGACTTTTAATTGATTGAGACATTACATATTTGGGCGGGCGGACAGTTTGGTGGCTTTGTATCTTTGCTTCACTTTGAAACAATATTGAGAAGCTGGCAGAAATTCTTCAAGTTGTTAGTGGCTCTTTGTTGGAAACTTTTATCTTTTAGCGTTTCAAGTTGTTTAGCACTAATAGCTACAAGAAATGCTGAGGGTTTATAATATTTTTCTCTTTCTTAACATGGAATTTTTGTGGTCTATTTGACCATGCAAGATTTTACCCCTTTTTTTCATCGCAGAAAAGAAAGGGGGGCATTGTATATGTCTTCTCTCAAGAGACTACAACGGCTTGATGAAACTTCTAATTTGTTATTTCTTGCTGATCTTTATCATCTACATATGGTTACAGTTATTTTCCTTTATGAGAAATTGCAAGTTTTTGAGTTTTTATTTATTTAACAGTAGTGTAATTTGGTTTTATTAAAATGTGAGAGAGTTGGAACTAGTCATCTTTGCTTGGATATTGAAACTATGCTGGAAAATATTCATCCATGACATCCCTATCTCTTGCATTGTTATATGATCTAATTTGGTCAAAGTTAATTTTACTTGGAATTCATTATGAAATTGGAAAGTATAACATTATGGCCACATGACACATGGCTCTGATAAATCGTAATTCTTGGATATCTTGGTTAACATTTTTCTTAATCACAATCCTCGTTCTAAGTTATAATGTCTTGGGTTTTCTCATAGTCCTTCATGATACCATATTTTCAAATATTCCCCTTGTCTTTGACAGGTTGTTGCAATCACTGTGTTCTGCTTATTGGTCATTGCATTTTATGCATTCTTTGCACCTTTCCTTGGAGGCCACATCTGGGAGTATGCTTTGATTGCTACTTACACTCCAGTGGTATGTGTACTTATTGATCTCTTTTGGGCGTTTTGGATTTTTTCCTTGAGGTTCGGGGGACCTCCAAAAATTTAGAGTAATATCTCTAGTAACATTGACTGTTGTTGGGGCATAAATTGCAAAATTAATGTGGCTATTACCATAACTCAATACCACTTTAGGGAAAGTCTTTTTTTCCCAACGAAAAGCCCCCTTTTGTGGAGGAGTAAGCTAACACCTTGTAGCCATAACTTTTGTGCTTGCTTTAGTGACCTTCTTTTGTACTTCACACTGTTGTAGGTTGTCCTTGTTTTCATTCTATATGTGCGATGTACCGCAATTAACCCAGCAGATCCTGGTATAATGTCCAAATTCAATGGTGATGTAGCAAATAAGGCCAATATGAATAATGGGCTATCAGCAAAGGATCTACCTAAAAAGTTTGATGAAGCTGGTATTGATTTACATCCATCCCCATCATCAGTTTCTAGAAGCTCTCTAGCTGCACCTAACTCAAGTAGGAAAGGCTCTGTTGGAGACATTGGGATAGTAGATACAGTTTTCCAACCGCCAACCAGAAGTTCATTTCTTAATTTTGGAGGGATCTTTTGTGCAGTGTTCGTCCATGAAGATTGCCGTAAATGGGAAGGAACGGCTGAGCATCAGGGAAATAGTGAAGATGCTTTATTTTGTACATTGTGTAATGCTGAGGTATTATTTGATGATCTTCATTTTGTGGAAGTTACTTTTCATTTCTCGATATTTCCTGTCTCATAATGATTCAACAATTTTGATTTGCTTGTGAACTATACCATGAATTTCGGGTGATTGCTTATGCATGCTTTCTATTTTTTTTTTTTTTGCATGTTATTGAAGGCCTTAATCATCATTCGGCAAATCATATTTTCTGGTATCAAGAGCATAAACTGTTTCAAAACTTTCTACTGTTCTAGACAAGGTCAAATTTGCATTACTTCCCCTTGTGCTAAAGAGATAAAATCGTCAATCTTGGTTTTGGGAATCTGATTTCTATCTTGATCAATTCTCTTTTCTTGAAAAGGAAGGAAATCTGACAGTTTCATGTGCTATTGACCAAATGAAAGATTAGCTCTGACTTCTCTTATTAACATGAAAACTTTAATATTTTCAGGTACGCAAGTTCAGCAAGCACTGCAGGAGTTGTGATAAATGTGTGGATGGCTTTGATCACCATTGCAGGGTTTTCTTCTTAATAGCTCTTAATTTTTCTTCATTTATGGCATCTGTGCTCCATTGGTTGTTGATGTGCATCTTGAGTATCACACAACTTATTGTTCACAGACTGGATTACTTAGCTGAAACTGACTTTTACTTTTTGTCTGGGTGCAGTGGCTTAATAATTGTGTTGGATACAAAAATTATATCACTTTCATTTCACTCATGGCAATTAGTCTTGTGTGGGTATGTTTGCCTTTAATATCTCACCTATGCATTATTTGTTAGTTCTGTTCTGTTAAGGGTAGAAAATGTTTTCTTACTCTCTGTCTTTCTCCTGATGTTGTCCCCTTATTATACATGTGTTCTTCAGCTTGTACTTGAAGCTGGAGTTGGTATTGCAGTCCTAGTGCGTTTCTTTGTCAACAAAAAGAGCATGGATGCTGAAATTGTTGACACACTTGGAAATGGTTTCTCGCGAGCCCCTTTTGCCACTGTTGTGGTACCTATATAAGAAATTCCCCAAATCAAGCTTGGTTTATAATCTTTCATTTTAAACTGTCAGCTTTATTATACTGATGTTGAATCTCTATTTACTTAGGCTGTATGTACGACAGTTTCAATCCTTGCCTGTATACCTTTGGGTGAGCTCTTCTTTTTCCACATGATATTGATCAGAAAGGTTAGTATATCAGAGAGATTTTGGCATTATTGACTTCTTGTACTGTTCACATGATTGCTGAGAGAAGCACATGCAAAATTTTATGGCTATTTGTTGATTTTAGAATGGCAATTTTGAATTGTTTTGAAAACTGAATAATACATCAATGGAAGTGTTAGCAAACTGTGGGAGAAGTTATCATTTGATTGGAAATTTCTTGCTATCTATGATAAGGACATGCTTGTGATATTTTAGTTGGTTAGATAAAATATATTCTTTTCAGACAAAAATTTGGCTGCATGGATCTTTGAGTTAAGTTGGTTTACAGCTTCTTAGAGCATATCACACTAGAAATATGTTCATTTCATGGTTTTGATAGCGGGATAGCTGATTACCCTTTTATTTCTGTGGCTCGTACTTCAATGTTTTTATCTAGATGAAATTTAAGAAGTAGCTATACAGTTTGATCTGTTGTCTTCCTAAAGATTTTCCATTGTTTTGCTGAGCTAGGGTATTACAACCTATGAGTATGTTGTGGCAATGAGAGCAATGAGCGAGGCACCTGCTGGACCACCTGCTGATGAGGAACTACCAAATATTCTATATTCTCCATCAGGATCTGCTACAACTGGCTTCAGCGGTGGAAGTTCTCTTGGTCTCCAGTACAAGGGGGCCTGGTGTACTCCTCCTAGGGTATTTGTGGATTATCAGGTATCATCTTTCAGTGAATGTTATTACTCTATGTCCATTTTTTTATTATTGTCCACAATTGTCTGACCAAAATTGCATTGATTTCTGATTAGATCCTTGATTTAGTCAGAAGGATATTAAGTTGGAGACACTCTCTTTTCTCTTTTCTGCATCTAGATTTTTAGTTTTTTTGTTCCTGTCAGGGCCTTGCAACTGAGTAGCATTAGTACCTTGAGTGGAAGCCTGATATGACTTTCATTCACACTGGTTTAACGAATAGAAATAATTTTTAGATGATGTTGAAGGATCTACGATATGTCAGTTTTTTCATCCTCTACTCTTAGAAAAGGCTTCAAATTATGATTTGATCTTTGTTTCTTCTAATGATATTGCATATGCTCGCATATTATAAATTGTGATTCTGTGCTGATCCATGAACATATTTTAGTTTATCTTCTATGTAGATATAAATAACTAATGTTGTTCATGTATGAGGTGCAAAAAAAGCTCTCTTTATGTTATTCACATTGGAGTGGTAACTATCTACTACCAACTGTAAAAGTTGCGGAGTACAAAGTTTTAGTCCATAACCCTTTAGAATGAGCTAGTAATGTGATTTTCTCTTCTCCCACCCCAACCAAATTGTCTTTCTTTTTGGGGTACATTAGAAATACACATACTTGTTTACCTATTTTAGAAGTAATGAAATTGACAGAGCTTATGTGGTGAGCAGGTTTCCATTTATCCCTGGCTTGCATTGCTATGTTTTAATTAGATATCAGGTTTATGTTCATTTAGCAAATGATGAAAAGTTGCCAGAAAAGGCTTTTAACCGTTCTGGGTACATGAAACATGTCTAATTTGTCTCTACCAGGATGAAGTTATTCCTCACCTGGAGCCTGGGATGATTCCATCTACTGTGGATCCTGATGCTGCTGGAGGTGCTGAAAGAGGAAACAAGTTACCCAAGAGACCTGTTCGAATTAGTGCTTGGAAACTTGCAAAATTAGATTCCACTGAAGCCATGAGGGCAGCCGCCAAGGCCAGGGCATCTTCCTCTGTTCTTAAACCAGTTGATAATCACCGTTTGGCAGAGCCTGAATGTAGTTCTAGTGGTAACCTGAGTGTCAGAAGTAGTGTGAGTACTGATATGGGGCCAAACAAAGAGATCAAGAATGAGCTGAGGTCATCTCATCCAGGTTACACATTTGCTCCCAGTCAAGGTAGCCGGGATGAGTATGAAACTGGGACTCAGAGTGTTAGTAGCTTCAGCAGCCCAAGCCACATCCATGAATCGGTCACACTTAGCCCTCTACCACAGAGTCACAGTTTGGGACGTCCAGATCCAATAACTTCAGGCTCTGGCTTTGTTCCTGATAATTTTTTATCATCTAAGCCAGCGGTTTCCCATGGTAACAACCCAGTACCACGTCATATATCGGGATTTGATGAAAGGATCATGCAGAAGGGAAGTAGCAGTGATCCTTTACTTTTATCTGCACCTGCTACTTCTCTTCTTCGAGATGTCAAAAGGACATCTGTTGTTTGGGACCAGGATGCTGGAAGGTATGTCTCTGTTCCTGTGTCAGCCTCTGAAGCTCGTAACAGATCAACAACACAGATAGGGCTGCCAAATTCTACTGCTGAGATGATCAATCATAGTAGAAAGCCAGTGATTCCACTCCAAGAGCCATCTTCTTCAGCAGCAAAACCTTCAGAGCAGCAAGCCGAGAAGCTTATGTACACAGGGGACTCCATTTTCTACGGTGGCCCTCTTTTGAGTGCACCACTTAGGGATGGCTTGAGAAATGAAGGAGGTTTAGTCACTAGAGAGGGGCAGCAAAGGTTGATACTCAACTTGCCTCGGGAGTCTAGGTTCAAAAGAGATTCAACTTCAAATCAACTCCCTGTTTTTGTCCCTGGGGGATACGAGCACAACCCATCTTCTGGATCTGGTCTAAGGTAGGGTGAACATATCATTCATAGTGGAACCATACATGCTTTCATCCAAATACTTGGGTGAGCTCCGAGAGGCGAGTTTGAAGAGAAACTCTAAAAAGTATTTGCTCAACCTCGCGAACCTTGCAGTTTTGAAGTTTGATCGATCCAACTGTATGGGGCGCATTCTTTTCCGATGAACTTAGTGATTCAACACGAGGTCAGGTGAAGATTGGTAATGGGGGAATGATGTGAAGAACTGTGGCTACGTGAAAAATGTTGTAGAAGGGGTTTGTTGTAGGGTTCTTTTTTAGTGATTTGCATTTGGCTCCATGAATGAGTTATAAAGAAAATAATTCAGTTCTTAGTATAAGTCTTTTGCTTTCAATAGGTCTTGCATCTTTACTATTACTTTACAGAGTTGGAAGGCAACGGGACAAATAACGCAGGCGAAGGCATCAAAAGAACTCCCATCTTCCATTCTGACTCGCCCTCTGAATCAGACATTTACTCAATCTTACTAACACTAAGTGTCTCAAGCTCCAAACCATCAATATTAAAGCCTTTATATTGTTGGGACCATAGGACTCTGATCGCGAGTTCAAATTGCACGCAGTTTCAAGCTTTGTTGCCTGCTTAATAGCAAAACATTCGTGTACTTGATCGGTTGATCCTCGTACCAAAAACTGTTGTTAATATGAAAACTGACAATGGCAAGTTAACCTATAACATGTGGTCTGTTTTAAACAAACCCCACTCTGGGCTGCTTATTCCGTTGACATAGCCTGTAGGCTTTGTTGTGCATTCCCTTCACTAGCGACGGGCCTGGTTAGACACTAACATGGACCACTCTTGGTTTTCTACGGCCATAGTCGTAGATGGTTTTTACCTATCTGTTGGCGCCACGAGGATATTCCCAGTACAGGGCCAGAGCTTCATCTTTTGTTGTCGCTGGCCACCAACTCTCGGGAGCTTAGTGGTCGATTAAATCGTCAATCTTTTCAGGGATTCCTTAACACTTACTCGAGTTATGAATCTTTTGAAGCATCTGATGCCCCAAAGGCGTGGCCTTTCTGATTCATTGAAGCGTTTTGGAGGTTTCTACTTCTTTCTCGATTCTTTCATTAGCTTTTCTTGGTGTCAGTTATCACTTTTTGGTCAGATATGCTCATTACATTTTGGTTTTGTATTGGAGTTGATGCTGTGACCAATAAATTATTGAACATGAGAGCTTATTGTCAGTTTTTGATCCAAAAATCTGGTCTTTTTGGTTGTTCAATGTGATTTCTTTGAAATGATTTATTTGAGAGCCGTGATTATTGATGTCCGTCGTCTTATGCCACAAAATTAAATGAATAAGCGGTGCCCAACTCGGTTCATTGATCGTTGCTTTGATTGTTATTGTAGGATCTTCCTTTTGCTTTCTTCATTCATCACAAAATGTATCCGTGGAGCTCTATTCTCAAGAGCATGAAGTGGTAATTGCTCTTGGAAGCAATGTGGGAGACAGAATTCACAACTTTAATCAAGCGTTGCGGTTGATGAAGAAATCTGGCATAAACATTACTAGGCATGGCTGCTTGTATGAGACGGCCCCTGCCTACGTGACTGATCAGCCTCACTTTCTCAATTCTGCTGTCAGGGCCGTTACAAAACTTGGACCCCATGAATTGCTGGGAGTTCTGAAGAAAATTGAGAAGGACATGGGTCGTACTAAAGGGATTAGGTACGGCCCAAGGCCAATTGATTTAGATATATTATTCTATGGAAAATTCAGGATCAACTCTGATATACTTGTTGTCCCTCACGAGCGAATTTGGGAGAGACCATTTGTAATTGCCCCATTGATAGATGTGGTAGGATCAGAAATTGAAAATGACACAGTTGCTTCTTGGCACTCTATGTCGATACGTTCTGGTGGACTTTTTCAGTCATGGGAGAAGTTAGGTGGGGAATGCCTGATTGGAAAGGAGGGGATGACAAGAGTTTTACCCATTGGAAATCATTTGTGGGATTGGTCAAAGAAGATTTCTTTGATGGGCATCCTTAATCTGACTCCTGATAGTTTCAGTGACGGAGGAAAATTCCAGTCTGTGGACGCTGCTATTTCTCAGGTACGCTTGATGATTTCAGAAGGGGCGGATATGATCGATTTGGGTGCCCAATCAACAAGACCTATGGCTTCTAGGATATCTCCTCAGGAAGAATTAGACAGGCTAATCCCAGTGTTAGAAGCTATTGTAAAGATGCCTGAGATGAATGGAAAGCTGATATCTGTGGATACTTTCTATTCTGAAGTTGCTTCAGAAGCAGTCAGCACTGGTGCTCATCTTGTAAATGATGTATCTGGTGGACAGCTAGACCCTAACATGGTAAAAATTGTTGCTGACCTTGAGGTTCCTTATGTCATAATGCACATGAGAGGAGACCCAACTACAATGCAGAACAGCGAGCACCTACAGTACGACAATGTTTGTAAGCAAGTTGCTTCTGAGTTGTGTGCAAGGGTTAATACTGCTGAAGCATCTGGTATCCCGTCTTGGAGGATAATTATTGATCCTGGGATTGGATTTTCAAAGAATACTCAGCAAAATTTAGAAATTCTGATTGGATTGTCAGACATTCGTCTAGAACTTGCAAAGAAAATTTTGGCTGTGTCTCACACTCCCATGTTAATTGGAACTTCCAGAAAGAGATTTTTAGGTGAAATTTGCTCTCGTTCAGCTTCAAGTGACAGAGATCCAGCAACCGTTGCTTCTGTAACTGCTGGGATTTTGAATGGTGCTAACATTGTTAGGGTACACAATGTAAGAGATAACTTGGATGCTGTCAGACTCTGCGATATGATGCTAAAATACAAGAGATCGTGTGGATAACTTGAGTACTACTGATTCTTATTCATCCATTGTATAGTTCAGTCTTACGAGTACGGGACCACTTTGCCAGCTTCTTGCACTTGTCCTGGTTTGTTTTGAGTACAATAATTCTTACGTCGAACTCAAGTGAAGTCATAAAAGCTTTCATCTAAGAATTTGGTGAGTTCTTAGTAATGCGCTTGAAGAACAATTCTAACAGTTCTACAAAATCTCCATTATCTAGACAGCATATGCATTATCTTTGTTCATGTATTCATAGTTTGATGCAAATTTGTGTTGTAATGGTATGAGTGTAATTTGGTAGGTTTCTAGTTAACTATTTCTCTATTCTTGGTTCAGTTTTCTGCATTTGTTTACATTTCTAATATCAGGCTTTATATGTTCCTCAATCCTAAGAATTGCAGGTTACAGAACTGTGAACTTGCTCCTCTGATATAGAGGTAGCTGTTAAATGGAAATGATGATTGGAAGTAATGCTCTCTTATTCCCTATTTTGCAGGAACAGGCAGACCACAGTGCAATCATCTACATTTGAGGAAGGAAACTTCTTTCTCCATGCTAACACAGCAGCCTCCACTACAGCTATCGCAGCTTTTTGCTTGTTTTCTGCCGCCCACACGATTGACACAACTTGTTCATTACTGAGCACATCCCACACCTGCGTTCCATGGCACAAGGCGTCAATATAGATCTTTTTACTATTTATGATTTCAATTGCTAAAGGTTATCTCTGCTCTGTGATTTTTGCAACGGTGATTGCCTTTAAGCGATAGTCTGATTTTTTAGGACTGCCGTGGCTTATAAGCTTAATCAGATGCCAACAACTACTTATTTTTAGGAAATGAGCTTACCCCATCTGTTGCAAGAACAAGGAACTGGTCACTAGAAGTTAAACGATGATAAGATATATGAGGGAGTGCAATTACTCCGTAATCTTTTAGTCGAAAATCTCCAAAAGCTCGAGACATAGCTAGACCTGGAGAGTCTTCATTCGGCAGCCACACACGTTGGATGTGTGGTTGTTCTTGTAGTGCAAGTACTCTGCCGTTGCACTTCCTTATTCTATTTGCCTCACCTGGAATACAGTTGGTGATCAGCAGCACGAGGATGAAGATAATTAAACAAGGGAAGTACAATAAAATCCTTTTGTTGTATGTACTCCTGGCTTTTACTTTCTTGGCATGCCATTAACTCTGTTAAGCTAGAAGTAACTTTCATAATGAGTTGTATTTAACTATATACTGTCAAGTGTATAGCATCTATGTACGTTCAGTATTGTGGTAAACTATTGAAAAATGGCTTACTTGGTATGCTGGGCTTCAAATCTGTAGTTAATTGAACAGGAATTATTCTGTCATCACTGATTGCACCCAACACTGCTCTCGAGTCCCCAAGATTGGCTATGATCATATCTTCACCCTGTTTGATTTTTGAAGTAAGAAAACATATTGAAATCCGAATCTGAAAGGATAAAAAGTTGTGGACAAGAAAGAATTTTGATGTTTCCTTTACCTGTTTGATGAAAACTACTGCAGTAGTTCCACTGTAAGAGCAATCTAAAGACTCTCGGAGTTTGATTTCCTTGTCCATCACTTTAAAGGCACTGATACAAGCCCTTTTCCATTGATCAAATGTCCCCCTTGGATGTAAATCACCATCTGCTCTCTCTCTGGAAATGTTCCCTCCTGTCTTTGCTAAAGCATTCCTTTGTCTCAGCAAAAGTGATGCCAATCTGTCTTTCACCATCTTACTCACGAGGTGACCATTCTTTCCATGCCCATCAAATACTCCACAGAAAACTCCTCCTTCCATTCCATAGTCCTGTCAAAAGCTCCAGTTAGTCATTTTTCAGGAACTCAAGGATCTTTTTCAGATAATATCATACAAGCAAATTGTACGATGCACTTGTATGCTTTGAGGCCAGTAAATCAAAGTTTTCATCAGGACTCTTTGTGTGAATCAACAAAAATTTGTTGTCCTTAGGATCTATATGAAAATTGACTAATACTTTTGTTGTTTCTCTTGGAAATGAACTGGATTTAACGTGACAAAGAAATCAAATTTAGGAAGCCTCAGTTGTGTGAGGAAAACTTGAAACCAGTAACTTACATGGTAAAGACTGGCAGCATCTTGGTTCAGCCCTTTGCTTCCCACTTTAGAATAAAGGGAACCCATTTTCTGAACTCCATTATAGGTTATGGTTTCTTGTAAGTACACGACATTTTCAAAGCCATCTTCGGCCTGGTGAATCCCTGAAGATGCAGAGGATACGCAGATTCCCATCTCTAGTTTCTTCACCAACCTGTTGAAAGTCAACTGGTATATGATGTATATTCTTCTTCTTCTTCTTGATTCTAATATAAGCTAGCAACTCATATGTGAATCTCGGTCAAATACTGTTTCTTTAAAAACTATCAAGTGGCTCTACAAAAGCTGAAAACATAACCAGACTCAATGATCAAGTGTTTTTTAAATGTTGGATAATGTTCTAAGCTAACCAGAGATTCGAAGGGGCAAGCAAACTTGGTATCTTAATACCAAGATGCTTGTCCGGTTATTTTAATATACATACCTCCAATATAAATGGTTTGACTTTTAATCTGTGGTGTCCATTAGAGTCAACTTCTCTGCAGACATCAGATGTTCTCAGAGGTTGCGACTCCCAAATCAAATGGAACTATAAAAAAGTATTGTATAACAAAAAGTATTGATTTATCAAACATTAATTTGCAAAATTATAGAGATGAACTCAGATTAGCCATGCCCTAAACGATTATAAAATTCGGTTGTTGAGTTTGATACCTGTGTCCAGTGGCGGATCCACAATGGGGGCAAGTGGGAGTACTTGCCTCCACTGCCTCCCCCAAATCTTTTATAAAAAAATTATTGTTTTAAGTTTTGCCCCCATAAAAAAAATAAAATTTTACTTCTATTAAAATTTTTCCCCCGTTAAAAATAAAATTTTGTCCTTAATAAAATTTTGTCCCCACTCAAAAAAATTTTTGGATCCGCCCCTACCTGTGTCGAGCTTTTTGTACAAAGATTTCAGTGGGAGTAGCGTCGGAATCATCGAACACCTAACCTCCGGAGTCGACTTCACCTTCTCTAATCAAGAAATGATGCAAAAATTAGAAAGGGCAAGTTAGTTTTACCCTAATTATCTACAAAATGTCGTTAAATGTTGGACCGGATATGTTGTCGTTTTTGTATTTGTCTGAAACCAGTGTTTTAAGAGAGTTTCTCTTTTATAAAGAATGAATTTTTAATTTCTAAAAAAATCAAAGTTAATTAATCCTCTCAGCTCAAATAGTGGTTAGACTTCCATTAATGTAGTGCATCTCACATCATTTTTTTTTGGGAAAAAAATAAGTTTATTAGAAAAAAGAAAGAGCCAAGCTAATGGCAATACAAGCGAAACATCATATCAAAGCTCACTTAAGCCATCAGCCAAATCTGTAGTTGTTATTGTTTCTCTTATCTATTGAATAACTTGAGGACTGATTCATTATTGTTGCTATCAAAGCAAAAACTAATGATCCAGTCAACTGTTGGATTCTAATTTTGATAAGCTATATTTACATTAAACTCTAGAAAGACCTGCTCCCAAATTGAGCATGAAGAAGGGCAATTAAGAAAAAAAAAAGATCATGGACTTCTAATACACGAGGACAAAGAGAGTAAGTTCTATTTCACATGAAAATGAAGGAAATCAAGTTTTTAGTCCATAATTTTCATATGTAATAGCAAGCCAAAGGACAAAACTGGCTTTAGGGAGATGATAAGAGAACCGAAGAACTTCATTAAGGAGCTGATGGATTACGACCTCTAAGCAACTGATAACATGACTTCCTGGTGAGATCTTCCGAAATTACAAATTGTAAAATGTCCAATTCAGGAAAAGACTTTTGTAGATCATTCATTTATTAGCATTCAAAATATCAAAGCCGTAAAGAAGCCAGGGGCTTCTTTCAAATTCTTTAATGGCCTCTCACAGTAGGATGGTTTCTTGCATTTGGTGGAATCTTGCTGGAACTTTAATGTTGATGGGTTTTAATCCTTTGAACTTATGCAAAAGCTGAGAAGGGTTAAACATTCTTTCGGAGCTGTCTCTAATGCTAATAATAGGCAAATTAAGATCACTCAATAGTTGCTTAGTGAGGCTCAAAAGTCTTGCTATCAATCCCCTAATGATAATCATTTGAAGGTTCATCAGGATGCTCTGAATTTGCATAATTCTATTTTTGGCTAAGAGATGGTGACTCAAACGCCAAATTCTTCCATGCTTCTTTACTTGTAAGAAGGAATAGGAATACGATTGTGGAACTCAAAGACTCTTTGGGAAACTCTTTCTTTGATCATGAAACTTTGTCAAGGCTCACAAGGGAATTCTTCTTACAGCTCATGGCCATCGAAGACAGTTCTTATGAATCTCACAATATTAGTGAACTCTTTGGTAATCCTTTACCTCAGGATATCAAAGAATATCTATCTGCTGCTCCATTCACTAGTGTGGATGTGAAGGAGGTCTTATTTTCCTTATATCATTCTAAAGCTCCAGGCCTTGATGGATTCACTACTGGATTTTTTCAAAAAACTTGGGAGATCGCTAGTAATTTGCTTACAAAAACCATCTAAAATGCTTATCTGCTTTAAAATGCTAAAGGAGATAAATCACACTTACATTTTTCTAGTTCCTAAAAAGTTGAATCCTGATTCTTCGAGAGACTATAGACCCATCTCATGTATAATACAATTTACAAGGTGATTGCTAAACTTCTTGCTAGAATATTGAAGACTGCCTTAACAATAGTGGTAAGCCTAACTCAGAGTTCATTCAACAAAGGAAGATCTATAGGGGATAACGTCCTTCTAATGCAAGAGACTTTGAAAGATTACAATTATGGGAGAAATATTAAAAGCTGCTGTTGGAAGATTGACTTCTTTAAGGCTTTTGATACTATTAATTGGCACTTCATTCAAATTTGCTTGGAAGCCCTTGAATTCCCAACAATATTCATCGAATGGAATTCCTACCAAGTCATTAAATTGTGTTAGAGGGATTAGACAAGGTGATCCCCTTTCTCCTTATCCATTCACTCTTGTTATGGAAGATCTCTCTCATCTTATCTACAAGTTCATTGTCTCTTAATAGGAGGTTTCACTACTACAATAAATGTAGTTCTTACAAGCTCACACATGTAATGTTTGCAGATGATTTGATTCTTCTTTTAAGCATTGAATCTCAATCGGTGATGATGCTAAAGGAACTTCTTAAGCAGCTCTCCAAATAGTCAGGTCTGAAAGTAAATGCAGATAAAAGCAATTTGTATTGCTCCAAAGATGTGAGGAATGTTGTTGAATTTTTCAAGATAACTGTCCTTTAACTTCAAACTCTTCCTCTTTAATATCTTGGAGTTCCCATTTTGTATGCAAAACCAAATTGTTCTGAATGTATACTTATCACTAAAAGGATCGAAGTCCGAATTAATACCTGACAAAATAAATTAATCCTGCACTAGCTGCAAGGGTCACTTTAATAGTGTCTATACTTGGAAATCTTTATGTTTACTAGATATACCATACCATCCTACCAAAGAAAGTTATCAAGGATCTTAATGGTATCCTGAAAGCTTTCTTATGGTCTGAGAATTTTGACAACCTTAAGAAAGCTAAAGTCAAATGAAGTTAGGTGACTATTCCTAAAAAGCAAGGAGGATTGGGGATCACTCTTATTTCTCTTTTGCAAAAAGTTATTTGCAAAGGATTTGGAGACTTTTTGAAGATAAAAATGTCATTAGGTTAAAATGGCTACTTGAAACTTATCTCAAAAATGAAAGTTTCCGATAACTGCCAATTTCCAAGGAGTATTCTTGGTTCTTCGTGCAAATGCTGAACACAAGACTGGTAGTATACCGATAGAATAAACATGTGTTAAGGATGGAGAGAAAATCTAGTATGGTTCGATAATTGGACACAATATAGTCCACTTATACAAAGAATTGAATTATGCCAACTGACTAACAGGTTGCCACTCAACTCCAAAGCATCTTCTCTGATGAATCAAGTACATTGGACAGGCAATTTCAGAGGGTTCAATATACTAGTGGAAAGTCATTTGCAGGACTCAGTATCCTGGCTACCAGATGCTTCTAGACTTTGTACTAAAAAGTTTTGCTATAAGGCTTTGTAGCAAGAAGGTGAGAATGTTCCTTGGTTTAATCTTTTATGGAAGCACTCCCTGAATCAAAAGGTTTCAATATTCACCTGGTTGGTTATTAAAAACATGATTCGTACTAAGAATAGTTGGTTTGGATCTTATGACCCAATCTATGTGTTGTGCAAAGAAGTTGAAGGAGATAGAGAACACTTATCTTTTCAATGCAGATACTTAAAAGTGATATGGAGTAGAATGTTACATCTACTTTCTGATAAAGCCAACACATGCAAGAGGAGAAGGGGTGAATTATGTATGACTTAAAAAAAATTTAAGTTACTATCAATTGGTGTAAACAATAAGAATCTGCTAAATTTCAATAGAATAGTCTGTAAATAAAAGAAGTCTGTTAAAAATAAAAGGAGCTTGTTAACTTTTAAAAAATGAAAGGGTCTGTTAACATTTAAAAGCAAATGGAGTCTGTTAACGTTAAAAAAGAAAGTAGCTTGTTACTGTTAAAAATGAAAGAGGTCTGTTAAAAAACAAAAGGAGCCTGTTAATGAAAGAAACCTCTTATAATATTAAAACAGAAGGAGCCTATTTCAAAAGTAAAGGAGCCTCGTGTAAATTAAACACACACATTGTAATGAAAAAATTTAAAAGTTAAAAGAGAGAGAAAATGACACAATTGACTTATATTGGTTTTGCTTATAATGAAGCCTACATCCAATCCCCAAGTATTCAACTTGAATATTTCACTATAAAATTTCAAGTAGTAAATTTTCACAAGTGTCTTCAAGCTTACAACTACATATTTTTCACGATTCTTTAACCTTCTACACTCGTAGTATTTAACAAACTTCTACAAGACAAAAAAATGTATAAAGGGTTTAACAGTCTCTCTTAATAGAGTGATTTCACTTTCGAAAGCACAAGGTGTTTAATATAGATATGACTTTCAAGAATGTTGAAGCTGCTGAAGTATTTCGCAAATTTGTGTATTTTTTGCAAATGTAGCAACTCTTCCTTAAATAGACATTTTCTTTAACTAGCCATTGTTTCATTTTAATTTTGAGTTGACTTTGTATATAATGAATTTTCGATATTATCTCTGCTGAAATCTTCCAATATTTAGATGTTAAGAGAAAAGCTTTATCAAAAATTGTGGAGCTAATTGTTTGAATTAGTAAGATCTTTTCAGATGTTGTAAAATCATTTCTAATAAGGTAAGTTCATTACAAAGGTTTCTGCAAGAAAGGAAGCATGTATTCTACGATATCATTTTCTTTTAAGAATTATATCGTTACCTATACAAGGAAATAAATCTCAGTTGAATTTTGAAATATTATAGAGTTATCATCAAAATCATTAATAATAAACTTGAGTTGACAATCTCCCCATTTTTGATAATGACAAGCAATAACAGTATATTTTCAAAATTAAAAAATAAAGGATTTCGAAAGATACCTGTAAACTTTTTATGTTCTTACTCACAATCATGATTTGAAGGAGCCTTTCTTACGATAGGAATCTATCATTTATGCATATCAAAAATTTAAACTTCACAAATATAGTTCAACAATATTTCAACAGTTAGTAGAGAATAAGGAAAATATATCATTAAATGAAAATATATCATTGATTCTTCCCCTTTGTCATTCTTAAAAAGTAGAGGGGGCCTTCTAAACTAAGAGGAGCCTTCTAAACTAAGGCGAGCCTTCCATAAAAGAACAGATTAGATGGAGCGTCTTGATATCTGCAAAGGGAAGTAGCATAGAGTCTTCATATAAAGTTAATAAAAGATAATCTGCACATGCCAAGCTCTTTTTTTAACATACAAAATCTATCTTCAGAGAGTGACTTAATAAAGATATCAGCTATTTGATTTTTAGTTTTAACATGCAAAAGATAAATGATTCCTTCTAAAACATGATCTCTAAGAAAATGATGTTTGATTTCTATATGCTTAGTCCTAGAATGATGTATAGGAGAGATGTGTTGCATCGGTATTGTCATATAATATAGGAATATGATCAAAATTCAAAGAAAAATCCTAAAGTTGATGTTTCATCCATAAGATTTGAGCTCAACAACTGGCAACTGCTACATATTTTGCTTTTGTTGTCAAAAGTGTTATGTAATTTTGTTTCTTTTAAGACCAATAAACTGGACATCCTCCAAAAAATTGGTAGTGACCACTTGTGCTTTTCCTATCAACTTTATCACTTATATAATCTGCACCACAAAAGCCAACTAGGTTAAAAGAATCAGTTTTTGGATACCATTATCCAAAGTCCATAGTTTCACGAAGATAACGAAAGTCCTCTTGACTGCTTGAAGATGACTGTCTTTTGGATTTGATTGTAAGCGTGCGCAAAGACACACACTAAGTATAATATTTGATCTTGACCTTGTGAGATATAGTAGTGATCCAATCATTACTCTATACTTTGTCTGATCTGTATCCTTGTCTTCTTCATCCTTATCAAGTTTAGTTCCAAAATACATAAGAGTATCCATCAGTTTAGCATTCTCAAAATGATATTTTTTGATGAGTTCCTTTGTATATTTGTCTTGACTAATGGAGATTCCTTTTTTCTGTTTGCCTTATTTGCAACCCAAGAAAGAAAGATAGTTCTCCTATCATACTCATTTCAAACCCCCTTACATTAAAGCCGAGAATGCTTCACAGAAGGATTGATTAGTAGCACCAAATATTATGTCATCAACATATATTTGCACTATAAGTAAATCGTTCTCCTTTTTCTTAATAAATAAGGTTTTATCTACCTTTCCTCTTTCAAAGTTATTCTCAAGCAGAAAGTTACTTAACCTCTCATACCATGCTTGAAGAGCCTGCTTTAGACCATGCGGGGCTTTATTCAACTACATCACATAATCAGAATGGTTTTTATCTTCAAAACCTAGAGGTTGCTTAACAAACATTTCTTCGTTAATGTATCCATTTAAAAAGGCACTTTTAACATCCATTTGGAATAATTTAAAGTTTTTATAGAATGCAAAAGCAAATAAAATTTTAATCGATTCTAATATAGCAACAGACGCATAAGTTTCATCAAAATCAATACCTTTCTGTTGATTATAACCTTGAGCTACAAGCCTAACTTTGTTTCTTACCACCTTACTGTTTTCTTCAAGTTTGTTTTGAAATACCAAACGAGTTCCAATGATTGACTTATTTTGTGGATGAGGTATTAGATTCTAGACTTTATTTTTGTCAAACTGATTTAGTTCGTCTTTCATATTGAAACCCAATTTTCATCAATAAGAGCCGCTTCAATAGTCTTTGGTCCTAATTGTGAGATGAGGGCAACATAATTGTTTTTGAAGGAAGATCTGGTTCTTAGACTTTCAGAAGGGTCTCCCAGAATGTATTGACTTGTATCTTGACCTCTCCATTCTCTTGGTGTTCTTCGTTACATAGGCTCTTACTGAGATGAAGGAGCCTGCTCCATCCTAGCTTCAGAAAAACCTTTTTGATCTTGTAATTCCAAAGATACTATAGGTGTAGTGAGTTTGCGATGTATTTTTAGGAATCGAAGGGTACATTTCATCATCTAAATTAGCCGCTGTTGTCGAGGGTAGTGCTTCGTCAAATACCACATGTATTAATTATTTTATCCTCTTTGTTCTTTTATTATAAACTTTGAACCCTTTACTGGAAGTACTGTAACCCATAAAAATAGCTTCATCTGATCTCGCATCAAATTTTCTAAGATTGTTTTTTCCATTATTTAATACGAAACACTTGTAGCAAAATACTCGAAAGTAAACAATATTTAGTTTTCTTCTTTTTCACAACTCATAGGGGATCTTTTTGAGAATAGGGCTTATAAGACACCTGTTAAGTATGTAACAAGCAGTAGATACAATTTCTTCCTAGTACCCATGAGGTAGACCACTTTCACATAGCATTATCCTGGCCATATTAATAAGATTCTTGTTCTTTCTCTTAACAACTCCATTTTGTTGAGGAGTCCTTAGGTATGAAAAATTATGAGTTATCCCATTTCATTATAGAAATCTTCAAATTTTTGTTGTCGAATTCTCCTCCATGGTTGCTTCGAATAGATGTAATGCAGTACCCTTTTTCAATCTGAATTTTTCTGTAAAACTTCTCAAAAACTTCACAAGTATCATCCTTATTTGATAGAAAATAAACAAGTAAATCTAGAATAATCATCTACTATAACGAAACCATAGTGTTTACCACCGAAGCTTTGATTCCTAGTAGGACCAAAGAAATCTATATGTACAAGTTCAAGCGGTTGGTTAATAAACACAATATTTTTAGAAGGAAAGCTACTTCTAATTTGTTTTCCTTTTAGATAGGCTTCACAAACTTGATTATTCTCAAATTTCAAGTTTATGTCCAAATCTTCTATGCCAAATAAATGAATCCTTTTTTAGAGAAACAAAACATTTAACATTTTGTGAAGACATGCCTTCCAATTGAACACAACATAAAGAGCATTATCAATAGAAGCAAAGTTAGAGTCACCAATTTTACCAATTACAGTGACTTTTGCCTTGTTTTTGTTAATAAAGACAACAATACCTCCATCTTTCCTTTCAATATAGTTAAAATATGATATTTCACCTGTCATTTGTATCGAACAACCACTATCAACTATCCATTGATTTTTTCTTGTCTCTATTCTAAAGCATATCTCATCGTCTCCTGATTCAGCAATAAAAGGAAACATTGCTGACTTTTTTAGACTCTTCTTTTTCAAAGTTTTCGAAATCCTCATCTGACTACGCCGCAGTCATAACCTACTTTCTGGGTTTTCTATTTTCTATTTTATCTTTTGGAAGAAGAGGACATTATGGTCATGTGTGTCTAGGCTTCTTGCAGTGATAGCATATGATTTGATTATTTTGTGAATTGCTATTGTTGCTATTGCCACAAATTGCTATTGTTGCTAATGCCATGGGAATCTGTTATTTCTAGTTTTCTTGTTTCCTTCTCTTTTATTCATTAATTTCTTTTTGTAGAAGTGTGCATATTTTCTGACCATGAAATTGAATTTATCATCTCCATCTATTTGCAACTCAGTGTCGCTTTCATCACCGTTTGATGGATTTGATTCATTAGCTACTTTTAGTGCCATTCCTCTTCTGTATGAAGATCCTTCATCTCTCCTAAGCTTGGCTTCATAGATCATCAAGTTTCCTCTTAACATGTTGAGTGAAATAATGTTGAGATCCATTGCAGTTTCTAGAGCTATCACGTTAGACCTTCATTCCTTTAGCAATGACCTTAGAATCTTTGTTACAAGATCATCATTGGGATATACCTTTTATAAGTTCTTTAAGGTTGTGATGAAATTGTTGAAATGTCCAAAGAATTCGTCTATAGTTTCTCCCTGTTTCATGCAAATAGTTTCATATTGATGCATTAAAAGACTTATTCTATGTTTCTTTACCTTATTCATTCATTCAAAAGCAACTTGGAGTTTGTCCCACATTTTCTTTGCTGTAGAATAGTAGGATATCTTTTCTTATTATTCTGGAGATAGTGCATATATCAGATAATATCTTGCTTTGGCATTCAATTGTGTGTTTCTTCTATCAGCATCAATCCACACTTCCACGCTATCAGTAGCAGGAGGTGTGGCTCCAACTTTAATAGCTTGTCAGATTTTAATGTCTACAAATTGAAGATAAATGATCATTCTCTCTTTCCAGTAAGAATAGTTGTTTCTATTGAAATAAGGAGGCTTTGAGACATATTGTCCTTTAATGCTTTTCAAGTTGTTTGTCATGATCTATCACATGTTGTAAAACACAATAAATGTAAAACCTAGCTCTTATTCAAAATGATAAAGCAAAAACACGCAAGAAGGGGTTGAATTGTGTGTGACTTAAAAAAAAATTAAGTTCCTATCAATTCGTGTAAACGATAGGAATCTGCTAAATTTCAACAGAAAAGTCTATAAATAAAAAGAGCCTGTTAAAAATGAAAGGAGACTATTAACTTTTAAAAAATGAAAGGGGCTTATTAACATTTAAAAACAAAAGGAGTTTGTTAACGTTAAAAAAGAAAAGAGTTTGTTAGAAAATGAAAGGAATCTGTTAACGTTAAAAATGAAAGGAGTATGTTAAAAAAAGAAAGGAGCTTGTTACCGTTAAAAACGAAAGGAGCCTGTTAATGAAAGAAACCTCTTGCAACATTAGTACTGAAGAAGCCTATTTCCAAAGTAAAGGAGCCTCGTGTAAATTAAACACACACACTATAATGCAAAAATTTAAAAGTTAAGAGAGAGAGAGAGTGACAGTCGATTTATACCAGTTCAGCTTATAACGAAGCCTAGTTCAGTCTCCAAGTATTAAACTTGAGTATTTCACTATAAAATTCTAAGTAGTAAATTTTCACGAGCCTCCAAGCTCACGAGCACATATTTTTCAAGTTTTTCAACTTTCCACACTCATAGTGTTTAACAAGCTTCTACAAGCTCTCAACAACAAAAAAGTATAAAGGGTTTAACAGTCCCTCTCAATAAAGTGATTTCACTTTTTAAGGCCCAAGGAGTTTGATATAGATATGACTTTTAAGAATATTGATGCTGCTGAAGTATTTCACAAATCTATGTATTTTTTCGCAAATGCAATGATTCTTCCTTAAGTAGACATTTTCTTCAACTAGCCATTGCTTCATTTTAATTTTAAGTTGATTTTGTATCTAACGAATTTTCGATATCATCTCTGTTGAAATCTTCCAATATTCAAACGTTAAGAGAAAAGCTTTGTCAAAAATTGTGGAGCTAATTGTTCGAATTAATAAGATCCTTCTGTATGTTGTGAAATCATTTCTAGTAAGGTAAGTTCATTAAAACAGTTTCTGTAAGAAATGAGGCATTTATCCTATGATTTCATTTCCTTTTAAGAATTATATTGTTACCTATATAAAGAAATAAATCTAATTTGAATTTTGAAATATAATAAAGTTATCATCAAGATCATTAATGATACATCTTGAGCTAGCACTTTTTGATAGTTGTCCCACTTATGACTGGTTATCCACTCTAAATTGGACCATTCATATTGTTAACCAAAATAGGCAAGATGCACCAATGTACAAAATTGCCATCACAACAACTATTTACTGCTTAGGGAAGGGAAGAAACAAGAGAATCTAAAAGAATGAGAAAGTAAACAAGTACTACTTAGCTGCAGATATCAATTGAATCATAGCTATTATGACAGCTAAATTTGATTAACGTTCTCAATCTACAGCAATGAAAACTCGATGAAATGTGTAACACCTGTTATATTTCATTTGCTCTTGCAATTTAATTTATTTGTGAAATCATTGTAATGTTGAGTTAGTTTTGCTATAGTTAATGTAAACCCCTTATTCAATTTTTTTTATATAAAATCTTCAGTGGTTTATCTTTGAGTTTAAGATTTGTTTTAGAGATTAAAATGTACTTATTTTGTTCAAATATTCTTTTTTTAAATGAATCAATTTAATCCTTAATAATAGTACATTATTATTAAATTTTTTATAACATACTTACATTAAAATATTTTATTCACCAATTTAATGGATTTTGTACTTAAATTATTTTTTTGGCACATATACAAATATTTATTTGACAGTTCTTAATTTCTCTTTTTATAATTTTAACTACTACCATGGGAGCGCTTACATGAGCACTCCAATTAATTAACATTAAGACTAATAACTATCGATGGGAGAAATTGGAGCCTATCTATAAAGGAGTGATTTAGTGTTTTAACTGTCTTAATTTTCTATTCATCATATCCGCAGGCATAGAACGGCCTACGTTTTTTGGTCTGGTTGGCGATAATAGGATGCCTCACGAATTCTAGGAGCTTATCTTCTCGAGTTGAACGAGTTTTTTTTGAAAAATTATATAATTTATTTAAAAATGGAAGAGTTACAAGTAGCTGAGCAGGTATCTGATCATCTTCTAATGTACTTATGCAGACATGTGGTCAGCGTTCTCGACTCGCAAAAATCCAAAGTGCTTTAGTGGTCCAGAGAAATTCGACCCGTCTAGATTTGAAGGCAGTGGTCCTGCGCCATAAATGTTTGTGCCTTTTGGTGCAGGAGCTCGTATTTGCCCCGGGAGAGAATATGCTGGATCAGAGATTATTCTCTTCATTCACAGTCTGATCACCAAACTCAAGTGGGCAAAGGTTTTCCCAGACAAAAAGGTCATATTCAGTGTATTGAGTTTGGGCCACTTTTAAGTGGAGCCCAAAGCCTAAAATATAAAATGATATTTTAAACCCTAAAGAAGTGTAGAGAAGAGTGGTCAGCGGGAAGAGAAAAGAGAGGGAAAAAGAGAGGAAGAAAATTTTTTTCGTTTTCCTCCAACTTTGCGCAGTATTCTTCTAACTTTCGATCGCATGGTGATTTCTTGCTGGATAGACCTGAAAATTTAACCAGAGATTTCTCTCTTGTGGTTCTTCATTCTGAACGGTGGAGATTAGATTTGAAGGTCTCCAAGATGCCCTGATCTTCAGTCGAAGTTGCTGAGATTTTAAGGGTGATATTGCTCTTAACTTTTTGATTCTTTCATCTTGTTGATGATTATTGTTGTATTTTTGAGTTGAGTGGTGACTCTAGTTATATCTAGAAGTGAAAAACTCTTTGTAACTTGATTGATGATAGTGGAGTTTTTTTTCCTTACTGGACTAGGTCCCGTAGCTTTTTCTTTCTCACATTGAAGGAGATTTTTCACGTAAAAATTGCCTGTGTTTTTTTATTTTTTGCTGCTTAATTTCGTGCATTGGTGAGTTTGTTGACTGCTGTTTTTCTTTTGGATTGGCTGTGGTTGTTCACAAAGGGAAAAGTTTATTGGTTCTGGTTTATTATCACTGCGTGACCGACACCTCCTTTCTCAACACTTTAGTGGTCCAGAGAAATTCGACCCGTCTAGATTTGAAGGCAGTGGTCCTGCGCCATATACGTTTGTTCCTTTTGATGGAGGAGCTCGTATTTGCCCCGGGAGAGAATATGCTGGATCAGAGATTATTCTCTTCATTCACAATCTGATCACCAAACTCAAATGGGCAAAGGTTTTCCCAGACGAAAAGGTCATATTCAATGTATTGGGTTTGGGTCACTTCTAAGTGGAGCCTAAAGCCTAAAATATAAAATGGTGCTTTAAACCTTAAAGAAGTGTAGAGAAGAGTGGTCAGGGGGAAGAGAAAAGAGAGGGAAAAAGAGAGGAAGAAGAAAATTTTCGTTTTTCCTCCACCTTTGCGCAGTATTCTTCTAACTTTAGATCACATCGTGATTTTTTGTCGGATAGATTTGAAATTTTAATCAGAGATTCCTCTCTTATTGTTCTTCATTCTAAACGGTAGAGATTAGATTTGAAGGTTTCCAAGGTGCCCTGATCTTCAGTCGAAGTTGCTGAGATTTTAAGGGTGATATTGCTCTTAACTCTTTGATTCTTTCATCTTGTTGATGATTATTGTTGTATTTTTGAGTTGAGTGGTGACTCTAGTTATATCTAGAAGTGAAAAACTCTGTAACTTGATTGGTGATAGTGGAGTTTTTTTTTCTTTATTGGACTAGGTCCCGTAGTTTTTTCTTTCTCACATTGAGGGAGGTTTTCCACGTAAAAATTGCCTGTGTTCTTTATTTCTTACTGCTTAATTTCGTGCATTGGTGAATTTGTTGGCTGCTGTTTTTCTTTTGGATTGGTTATGGCTGTTCACAAAGGGAAAGGTTTATTGATTCTGGTTTATTGCCACTGCTTGACCGACACCTTCTTTCCCAACACTTTAGTGGTCCAGAGAAATTCGACCCGTCTAGATTTGAAGGCAGTGGTCCTGTGCCATATACGTTTGTGCCTTTTGGTGCAGGAGCTCGTATTTGCCCCGGGAGAGAATATGCTGGATCAGATGAGATTATTCTCTTCATTCACAATCTGATCACCAAACTCAAATGGGCAAAGGTTTTCCTAGACGAAAAAGTCATATTCAGTGTATTGGGTTTGAGTCACTTCTAAGTGGAACCCAAAGCCTAAAATATAAAATGGTGTTTTAAACCCTAAAGAAGTGTAGAGAAGAGGGGTCAGCGGGAAGAGAAAAGAGAGGGAAAAAGAGAGGAAGAAGAAAATTTTCGTTTTTCCTCCAGCTTTGCACAATATTCTTCTAACTTTCGATCGCATGGTAATTTCTTGTCAGATAGACCTGAAATTTTAATCAGAAATTCCTCTCTTGTTGTTCTTCATTCTGAACGGTGGAGATTAGATTTGAAGGTCTTCAAGGTGCCCTGATCTTTAGTCGAAGTTGCTGAGATTTTAAGGGTGATATTGCTCTTAACTCTTTGATTCTTTCATCTTGTTGATGATTATTGTTGTATTTTTGAGTTGAGTGGTGACTCTAGTTATATCTAGAAGTGAAAAACTCTGTAACTTGATTGATGATAGTAGAGTTTTTTTTCTTTACTGGATTAGGTCCTGTGGTTTTTCCTTTCTCACATTGAGGGAGGTTTTCTATGTAAAAATTGCTTGTGTTCTTTATTTCTTGCTGCTTAATTTCGTGCATTGGTGAGTTTGTTGGCTGTTGGTTTTCTTTTGGATTGGTTGTGGTTGTTCACAAAGGGAAAGGTTTATTGGTTCTGGTTTATTGCCGTTGCGTAACTGGCACCTCCTTTCCCAATACTTTAGTGGTCCAGAGAAATTCAACCCGTCTAGATTTGAAGGCAGTGGTCCTGCGCCATATACGTTTGTGCCTTTTGGTGGAGGAGCTCGTATTTGCCCCGGGAGAGAATATGCTAGATCAGAGATTATTCTCTTCATTCACAATCTGATCACCAACTCAAATGGGCAAAGGTTTTCCCAGACGAAAAGGTCATATTCAGTGTATTACCAACTCCGGCAAATGGTCTAGTACTTCGTTTCCAACTACTTCAAACAGCCTGTTTCACCTTTGTTTTTCATTTCGATGTTTCTCTCTCCTCTGTTGCTAACCAAAAATAGAGCTTTGTGAAAACAAATCTTGTACTAATGTGGACAAATAAGAAAGCTTTGTATGGTATGCAAACTTTATTAAGTTCATAATGGAATATGTGTACTCTGTTGACGAGTTTTAATTATATATATATAATATCTTGATTTATCCTTTTCTTTTATTGTTTTTGTAGTATCTCTCGTGTGCTCAAATATACTTAAGAACATAATTTTTTAATAAAAAAACTTATTAAGATAAGTCTTCGTGAAAAATATAGTTTACCTTACAGTGATGATAAAAAATGTGTGGCAAAGTTTTATATAAATGCATCGCAATGTTATTAAAAATAGTATATTATTATGATTTAAGATGTTTTCCTTCAAAGAGTATGTTATAACTATTTAGGATTAATGAAGAGGATTAAAGAAGCCAATAGAAGTTGAATAAGTTTTGTATCAGGAGCATAATTGCAGACTCCTTATTCTTCTTATTGAAAGGTTGCAAAAACGTGAATATATATACAGAGGGAAATAAAATAGAAGCCCTATTCTAAAGGAAGGAAATAAAATAGAAGACCTATTCTAAAGGGATACGGATTACATATTCCTATTCTAATGGGATTTAATTTACATTCATATATACGCATATCTTT
>JANVCQ010000003.1:2821538-2832890 GCA_025531925.1 Erythroxylum plowmanianum | reverse complement strand
TGTTGTTGTTGTTGTTGTTGTTGTTATTATTATTATTATTATTATTATTATTATTATTATTATTATTATTATTATTAGAGTTATAAAATTAATTTTTGTAAAATTAAATATTTAAAATCTAAATTATTATAAAAATATTCAACGAAATACTAAGATATATAATATTCATACTCTTATAATTTTTTAAAGTCATGTCCTCATAAGTCATTTTATAATAAACAGCTAATTATACCAAACATCAAATGACAAATAGCTAATATAATCCGCTAGTTAAATCAACTGATAGAATTAACTATCAGCTAACAGCTGATAGAATCAACTAACAGTTAATACAATCAGTTGATTGTCAAACAAGGTCATTATAGTATGTTTAACATGTGAAGTAAGTTGACCTTCCTTCTATATTTTGTAATAGCTTTTTTTTTTTCAATCAATTAGTTACCATAGGATTCCATATTTCTAAACAGGGGCGGATCTACATTGGGGGCAAGTGGGGGCACTTGCCCCCACTGCCTCCAACAAATTATCTTTTAAAAAATTATTATTTTAAGTTTTGCCCCCATTAAAAAAATAAAATTTTACTCCTATTAAAATTTTGCCCCTATTAAAAATAAAATTTTGTTCTTAATAAAATTTTGCACCCACTCAAAAAAATTTCTGGATCCGCCCTGTTTCTAAATTCAAGCACATATTATACATCAACTAATAAAATAAAACTTTTAAATATTTTATTTCACCTTAATAGCAATTTTATTTCTTGTATCTATATTAATATTCTTTTACGTAACAAACTTCTTAAATGTGAGATTTACATTTGAATTTTTTTGGACTTAAAGCAACTCAAACCGATTAGAGGAAAAATAAAGTAACAAAAAGAAGGAAACAAAATCTACTTATATTTCTTTTTTGTTAAGTGACCGTTTCACCATAATAGTTTAAACTGTTGTGTGAGGCCAACTTAATTAATTTTATAGATTCACTATCACACCCCCTCAAGTGAAAAACCTTTGAGCTTGAAACTTGCACAAGCTCACTCTATCTTGTGCAGAATAATAGGTGGGTTGTAGAATTTGAATTCATGACCACTTAGTCACAAAGGCTCTGATACTATGTTAAGTGATCGTTTCATCACAATAGCTTAAGCTGTTGTGTGAGGCCAATTTAATTGGTTTATATTCACTATCATTCTTAACTTCGTCTACATGCAATGTAGTCAATAATCTCTTAATCTCATGCTTCAGGTATTTTCTAATCCTCATTGCCTCTCTTACCATTGAGTTTATACCATGATATGGACATATTATCAATGTTTCAGTGCATGGAAGAATTGAAGAATTACAATGCTGAAATTTATTACGAGCATGGTTATGATAATCATGTAAGTGATATTAAAGAAATTGATTCTGATATTGGCAATGAAGAGGGGCTATTCCAAGTTTAGGTGGAACAAGATGATGAAGATTTTGCTTTTTGTGGATGACTGAATCTAAAAATGATATATGTGATGATGAAATTTATGCAACTAATGATGAAGAATATATTATTGCAAAAGCTAGTGACAAGAAAGTAGGTAATGGGTTTGAATGTGATGATGATGTGGCTGAGGCTAGAAATGGTGGAAAATGTAGTAATGACGGTGAAATTATTCAAATAATTCACAAAGACAAGTAGAAAGTCCATAGGGTTAGTGTAGCAAGTATCAGAACGGTGACACTAAAGTTCAATCATCAATTTATAATGATGATGCTGAGAGTGGGCCTATGAAAAAAGGAAAAAAAATATGTTTTTTTAATCCAAACATGTACATAAAAGATTTTATTTTGAAGTTGGCATGAAATTTAAGGATTATGTTCAATTTAGGAAGGCAGTTAGAAATTATGCAATTGCAAATAGATATAACGTTTCAATGAAGAGATATGGTGTGATAATGGAAATTATTTGTAATCCAAACTGTCCTTTTAGATTTTATGCTAGTTGGATTGGAAATGAAGAAACGTTTGCAATGAAGATATTAGAAAATAAGCATACTTGCAAGAAAGTGCAAAGAAACGAGCAGACTAATAAGAAGTTTGATAGCAAATCAATTTTTACACAAGTTTAGGAGGAACTCAAATTAGCCAATTAGCAAGATAATAGATGATCTTCAAAGGAATTATGCATTGGAAATGCCTAAATCTCAATATTATATAGCTAGATGGGAAGCAATTATTATGCTACAAAGACCAATGAAAGGTCATTATACAAAATTTTTATCTACCGGAGAAGAATTGTGGTGGGCTAATAAAAAAGACCAATTCATCATTCAAAAAGAACTTGATGGATAGCCTGGGCAACAAATGGTTAAGAGGTTTCACATGAGATTTAGTACATTGAAATATGTTTCCTTGGTGTTTGTTGAAAAATTAATAGGGCTTGATGGATATTTTTTGAAGACATTTACTAGAGAAGCTTTGTTAGTTGCAATTGGTTATGATGGAAACAATCAAATGTACTCATATATGTTGAGCTGTGGTTGAGGGAGGGAATTATCAATCTTGGTAATAGTTTTTAAGTCTTTTTGGTGATGATCTAAACATTAGAGAGAATTTATGAACATTTGTAAGCAATCAATAAAAGGTCAAAATTCTAATATTGGTACAATTTATTAGTAAATTTGTTTTTAATTATTATAATTATATTATAACATTTAGTTTTTTTTCCAGGGATTAGTAGAGATATTGAAGAATCTCTTCCCAGAAGCAACAGAGTATCGAAAATGTGCCTGATATTTGTATGTCAATTGGTCTAAATTGCATAAATGCCTCACATATAAGAGTTTATTTTAGCAAGTGGTTAATTAAACGACGAAAGTAGAATTTGATGAAATAATAGAGAAGTTGAAAATGTATTTAAAAAAAAGGCTTAAGATAGCTTCAAAGCAAGAAATCTTGAAACTTTTTTGAAAGCATTTGTTAGCCCAAGATTAAAGTGTGAAATTGTCTATAACAATATATCATAGACACTTAATGAATTCATATGTGAAGTATGATCAAAAAGCTTGATTAATATGCTAGAGGATATTCAAGTTACTTTAATAACTTGAATTTATATATTAAAAAAGATATGATAATCAAATTCACACATGGAATATTTCCAACAATGAGAAAGGAAATAGAGAGTGCACAGTGGAAGCAAGACACTCTATTATGTATTTGCTTTGAGATTTAATAGGAATACGATATAATCATGTATTTGTTTGCATATCAAATGAGAGGGGGGAATATCAAATATCAATGGGTATGTATTTATTTGTGTATCTTATGTTAGCCTTAGTTTATCACCCACGCCCCCACCTTGTACGAAAGCACTTTAAGTGGAGTGAATGATGTGCTTCAAAATAACTCTGATTCTTGCAGATCGTGTCATTGAAATGATATTGTAAATAATGTTATAATAAAACATAGGTCCGTAATCTTACAAAGATATAGGGTTTGAAAATTTAGAAGTAAGACACATAAATTTGTTTAATTCTCAAAGCATATTATCATTAAAAAAATTATTATAACCTTTGATATCATATTGTCAATCAAGTTTGAAGATTTTTTAAAGAAATACTTTAACTTTACCTGCGTTAATTTAGGATAAGATTAGAAATAGTGAAATGAAAATTTGGTCACCCGGTGACTTGATTAGTAAACAAACTTGGAGTAACATGTTTTTTTTGAAATTTTAAAAAATTATATTACCAAAACGACAAATTCGACAATTTACAATCTGTTACAAGGAAATTACAAAAAATATTAATATAGCACCATCTGGAACAAGGTGATAATAATGAGATAATGAAGGGATGATTATTGCAAGTAGTTGGTTGGAGAGAAGTGCCTTGGAAAGGGTAACAATGATTCCAAATTTCAGCATTAAATAGTGGAAAAAAAAACAATTGTTTAATATGTGAATTGTGAAGTAAGTTGACCTTCATTATATTATGTAATAATAGATATTTTCCTTTCACTCAATCATTTAGGATAGGATTCCATATTTCTAAGTCCAACCACACATATACATCAATTAAGAATGGAGAACTTTTTGAGAGCTGGGGTAGGCGATTCCAGTGCAAAAATGAAGAACTTTTTAATCTTTTATTTAATCTTAATATATTTTCATAACCAATTTTTTAAATGTCAGATTTGCATTTAATTTATCTGGATTTTTTTAAAGTTGAATGGGTCTAAGTCAACTAAGATACCCAATCAAGCAACTCAACTCGATTAAAAAAAAAAAGATTAAAGCAAGGAAATTACAAAATCTATATAGATTTCTCCATGCAAACTCCAAACTTCATCTACATGCAATTTAGTCAAGACATGGATCCCTTAATCTCATTCTTCGTTTATCTTCTAATCCTTTTTGCCTCTCTTTCATTTGTTTTCCTTCTCTATAAACCAAAATCTTGTAACCAAAAGCTTCCACCAGGGTCCAAAGGGTGGCCAATCATCGGTGAAAATTTGGAGTTTCTCAAAGCTGCAAGAAAAGGAAACCCAGAAAAGTTCTTCAATGATAGGAAAAGTAAGTATTCGCCGGAGGTGTTCCAGACCTCACTTCTCGGCGAGAACGTGGTCGTCTTCTGTGGTGCTTCAGGGAACAAATTTTTGTTCAGAAGTGAGACCAAGTATGTCTCCACATGGTGGCCACGCTCGGTGATTAAGGCACTCTTGCTTCCGGAGGATCTTAGTGATACGTTGATTGTACGTAGAGTATTGACCGAGTTTCTCAAACCCGAAGCTCTGCGACACCACATACCTATTATGGATTCCATGGCAAAGGAACACCTAGAAATAGACTGGTGCCCACACAACCAAATAAAAGCTTATCCAAATATAAGGAAGTTCACATTTGCATTGGGTTTAAGATTGCTTACCAGTCAAACAGACACCAACTATGTGGCTAAATTGTATTATAACTTCGCTCTTTTAAATAACGGGTTCTTTTCAGTGCCCATTAACTTTCCAGGAACATCTTACTACAGAGCAATTAAAGGCAGAAATTTCATTCTTGAAGAACTCTCAGTGCTTGTTAGGCTGAGGAAAGTGGAATTATTGGAAAACAAAAACAGAGCAAAACAGGACTGTTTGACTCTATTTCTTGTTGCATCACAAGAAGAAATCAGGTCTCTAAGCGAGAGAGAAGTTGCGGAGCGACTCCTGGGGTTGCTTATTGGCACTTTTGATACGATAAGTACTACCGTAACGGCTATATTGAAGTATCTTGCAGAGCATTCCGATGTCTACAAGAAAGTCTTGGAGGGTAGGTTTGAATTATCAACCATTGCTCCCCGTATATGTGCAATTTCCATTTTCGTTCTTAATTCTCCTCATTTACTCGTATATTTGCATGCATTAATTATTGAATGCTTTTTCCTTTGATAGAACAAATGGACATCGCCAAGTCCAAGGATTCTAATGAAGATTTGTTGAACTGGGAAGACGTTAAGAAGATGAAGTATTCATGGTGCGTTGCCTGCGAGGCAATGAGACTGATGCCACCAGCCGCAGGTGCATTTAGAGAGGCCATAACGGATTTCACTTATGCAGGTTATACCATCCCCAAGGGTTGGAAGGTAACTTCCATCATAGATGAATGAGAAATCATTACTTGCATATAAAATGATGATCAGTGGATGCTGAACACTGTTTTAATAATACTTGAACCAAAACAAAAATATCTAATCAATTGTTTCGAAAGTATTACAGACATGCTGGTCGGTTTTCTCAACCCACAAAAATCCAAATTACTTCAGTGATCCAGAGAAATTTGAGCCGTCAAGATTCGAAGGCAGCGGACCGGCACCATATACCTTTGTCCCATTCGGTGGAGGAGCTCGAATCTGTCCTGGAAGAGAGTATGCTAGATTAGAGATTCTCATTTTCATGCATAATTTGGTTACTAAACTCAGTTGGGAAAAGGTGTTTCCTCACGAAAACATTCGATTCAAGCCTCTCCCAGTTCCTGAAAATGGTCTGGAACTTCGTCTCCAACCACTCTGAATAAATTATGTGCCTTTGCTGTCGTATTTGAATAATTTTAAACCAGTAGGTTTAAGATCTGCATATTTAGTTATGTTTAAAGATTGTTCCGCTGTTTGTTGTGTTCAATGTTTTATGTTAATCAAATAATGTCAGTTATTCTGGAGAGTGTTAAATATTAGAGACAAAGCGTGCCTACTGATATGGCCTAAACCCACAACTTAACTCAAATGAAGATAATGGCAAAATCGATCAATGCATTTAAATGTAATCAAACAGATTCGTTATAATCTCCTGAAAATAATTATAAAGCACAATCATAGGGATAGACAAGTTCATTTTTTTGAATTTATTCAAATTGGTCGATCAATTGTACATGTAATTCATTCTCTCGTATAATTCTAGCTCTTATGTTAAAAAAATCAATAGTGAACTATATTTTATAAGCCAGAATTTATCTTATTAATTTGCAATTATAATTATAATTATGATTATTAATAATATTAATTAAATGATCAAATATTTATTTTTATAAAAATAAATTATAATTAATTTTTCTATGAGTTGTGTTGATATGAATCATCGCATACTGATTACTTCATATATCTAATCATACGTAATATTTAAGATAATTTAAAAATTAAAATAAAGAGAAATGAATCTTGAATTATAAAAATAACACAAAAACTTAAACTCTCTCACCAATATAATCATTTTGTTCATCTAAAGCTTTTAAATAGTTGAGTTTTACATTTTTAATAATTTTCTAGTAGTCACGTTGAACAATTTCATTTAAAAATCAAATATCATATCACATATTTATTAGGCTCTTCTGTTTTGCTAAGGTCGGAGACAGTTATCAAATGTACGCAATATTTTCTATATATTTTATAAAGAAATTATTTCTTTGACTCGAACTCTTGACCTTTAAATCATAAAAGGATAACTTTATTAGGTGTTTCGAGGCTCGTCATCATATATATCACATATTATAAATATAATTAGATACTAATTTTTTTATATAAAGGTAAGAAAAAATTCTATTTTACAAACAAATAACTTTTAGCTATAATATAGTTATAAAAGATTATTTGAATTTAATTTTGATAGGAATAAAAACTTGAACTTAATTTCAGAAATAAGTCAAAGATTTTCAAAAAAATATATTGTTAATTATTTATATAAATTGAATAAAAATTCTCACTTTTAATTTATTTATATATGTAAATTTTCGTGATTAACTATAAATATAATAAATGTTAATATTACAATTTAGATACAACTTTTTGTGAATTAAATTTGAAATTTTTTGGGGATAATTCAAAATTCCAAATAATTAGAACTTATTAGGTTCAAATTGAATTCAAACGAAGTAATGTTGAAATGACATCTACTAGTATTTTTTACTTAGTGATGTCAATTTGAGCTAAACCACATTTGTAAAAAGGAACCGATCAAATAGAAAGGATAAATAAAAAGTACATATATAACCTTGTGAACAGCGTAAATACACAAGATAAACTTGTTTATTATTAACATCAGTTTTGCATATCATACAAAGATTTATTATTTGTCGACTTTATTTTCACAAAGCTTTATCATTTTTTGGGAAGAGAGGAAACAAAAACATCGAAATGAAAAGCAACGATAAAACAGGTTGTTTAAACCGGATCGAGACGAAGCGCTAGGCCATATTCCGGAGTTGGTAATGGATTGAATATGACCTTTTCGTCTGGGAAAACTTTTTCCCATTTGAGTTTGGTGATCAAATTGTGAATGAAAATAACAATCTCCGATCGAGCATATTCTCTCCCTGGGCAAATACGAGCTCCTCCACCAAATGGCACAAACGTATATGGCGCAGGACCACTGCCTTCAAATCTAGACGGGTCGAATTTCTCTGGATCACTAAAGTATTTTGGATTTTTGTGAGTTGAGAAAGCTGACCAACATGTCTGCAAAAGTACATTGGAAAATGATCAGACATTCTCTTTAGAATTATTGTAGAAATCCATTTTCATTGATTTCTTTAGGATTAACTCACCATCCAACCCTTGGGAATGGTATAACCTGCATACATGAAGTCAGTTATGGCCTCTCTGAATGCTGCTTGCCCTGGTGGTAGCAACCTCATTGCTTCACAGGCAACGCACCATGTGTATTTCATCTTCTGAACTTCTTCCCACGTTAACAAATCCTTGGCACACTTGGATTTAGCAATATCCATTTGTTCTATGAAACAAAACAAAAAGAAAAACACATACATATTTACATGTTATGCATTAAAAGTACGAGCTTTGAATACAGAAATTATGCATTTTCTATGGAAGTTCAATTTGATAGAGTAACAATTTTTATCATACCATTAAAGACTTTCTCGTAGACATCGTGATGTTCTGCAAGAAACTTCAAGACAGAAGATAAGGTAGTACTTATGGTATCATAACTGGCGATAAACAATCCGAGGATCCGTTCGGCAATTTCTCGGTCGCTAAGAGACCTAATTTCTTTTTGTGGTGCAACAAGCATAAGAGTCAAAAAATCCCTTTTTATTGTATCTATCGCGTCCAATAGCTCGACTTTCCTCTGCTTGACTATGCTTATGAGCTCTTCAACTATGGATTTCCTCCCTTTCAAAGCTCTGTAATATGATGTTCCTGGAAAGTTAACGGGCACAGATGACACTCCTTTACTTAAAAGAGCAAAGGCATTGTATAATCTGTCCACATGATTGGGGTCTGTAATACTGATGAGCAATCTTGAAGACAATCCAAATGTGAACATTTTTATGATTGGATAAGCCTTTATTTCGTTGCGTGGACACCAAATTTTTTCCAAGTGCTCCCTTGCCATGGAATCCATAATAGGTACATGGTGTCGGGAAGCTTCGGGCTTGAGAAACTCAGTCACCATTGCACGAAATGTCAATGGATCATTTGCATTATTCTCGGGAATGAGTAAAGTTTTCAGAAACACGAGTGGTCTGTTTGCGGAGATATACTTGTTCTCATTTGTGAACATGAACTTGTTCCCGGAAACGCCACATAATACAGCTATGTTCTGACCGAGAAGTGAGGTTCTGAACACCTTCGAGGAATACTTGCTCATCCTGTCATTGATGAACTCTTCAGGATGTCCTTGTCGGGCAGCCTTTAGAAACGCCAAATTTTCACCAATGATCGGCCATGTATTAGACCCTGGTGGGAGCTGTTTGTGGTTTGAAGATTTTTGTTTATAGAAAATGAAAAGAGAGAGAGAGCAAAAGAGGATTGAGAGATGGACATATGCAATTAAGTGATCCATAAATGTATCAAAAATTAAACAGATACACAGTAGTAATAATAGAAGGCAAGAAGTAATCGAGGTGAAGATAGAAGCGAGCTAATAACATAATTATATATATACGTAGTCTGGCTATAAGTTCAATACTTTAGGAATTATAAATGAAGATAAAAGTGAGATAACATACTTAATGGCTTTGAGAGTTTGTACTTCCGCTTGGACTCTACTGTTAGTGAATGATGTGGTAGGAGTTTAATTATCTACAACTATTTAATGCATTAATCCAACTGAACTCGTCTTAAATTTTTTATTCGTCCAAATTAGATTGCTTGTAAGGACAATAAAACTACATCCGGCATTATTATTATTTTGAAGGTAAATGCTGCTTGAATAAGACAGTCAGCTAGTCATTACGTCCTATGGTCCATCATTAACTTAATCAGTCACTACGTGTCTTTTCACATGGTAAGTGTTGTTTGAAAGACATGGGTTTTGGTTTTTGGCACACGTTATTATGCCGATTCTTGTATTGCTATTTTGTAGTTATCGGTACGTATCCTTTTCACTTGAAATTATCCGGCCACTAAATTGATGCTGTGTATCACCAAATCCAACTTCTCTTAAACAAGGTGGCATCCAGAACCTAGCATTCCCCCTCGATCTTGCCTTCTCCAACATCAAATTCTCTTCTCTCTTGATAATTCTCTTTCAAGAAAATTATGTATTTGGTGTTTGTTACGCGCTTGAATACATTTTATTAGGCATAGACGTAGGGACCGTTTTATATTATACCATAGAATTTGATATAATTAGACGTGAAGGTTGGGATTATTTTCATAAAGATTAGGTTAGGGAGAGTAGTGGTTCGTATAGATGAGCAAGTTCCATTCACACATTCGAGTTAAGCTAATTTTGAATGTCACTTTTTTATTAATCTCCATTTCAAAGTGTATCGATCCTTACCTAAAATTCAAATATATTAAGTTATGAACTTTTTATTGTGTATAAATTTTTATTAATCTTTGTTCATATTTCATATAGGAAGTTGAAAAGTTGATATATAAGGATTCATGAAATTTCTTGACTTCGCATATCAAATTTTGTATTGTGAAATCTTGTTAAAAATCTTTGTTGATGTGGTTAGACTTGTAGATATTATCTCAACTCATTTATAACACTTTTATGTTAAGATTACTCCAACAATAAATTTAATTTGAATTAAAAAACTTTCATCTTTCATCTCTTTTAAATATAGGATTACAATATTCTCCTCTTATATAAAATCTTACAATGTTATCGCTCTCCTTTGAGTTAAATCTATCGTTTAGAATTGAATTCCTTGATTCGTACACCTAAAGATTTAATTTCTCTAGGTGGTAACATAGGATAGAGATACACATTACATGATACATCGTTTTGATAATTAATGATGCCATAGAGCTAAAAGTTACATAAGCAAAGACACTAATATATATAATTTATGTCGCATTTTTACTAGTCCGGTTGTTTCTGGAAATGAAGTGATCTTGATTTAACAAACTTATTAGTTGGAATTGATTCAACTACTTATTGTAAAATAAATAAATAAATAATCCTGTAATGTTCTTGGAAATATCCTATTATGTTACTGTTGGGAAAAATACACAAGATCAAATCTAGCGCAGCGGAATGAATTTAAATTTTTTTTCACAGAATCAACTGTAATAGAATTAAATTCGAAACATAAAACAAGAAATTGATAAAGTTAAACAAACCTTTTTCTGATTTCCCGATACAGTATCTTGCTTCTCTGAAATTGTCAATTCCACAAGCCGTTCAATCGTCCGGCCTCTAACGGTATCCACAGATCTTTTTCGGAGAAAAACTCAAATCAAATGTGAGAGGAAAAAAAACTTGTAAGAAGTGCTAGCTCCAATTTTGTTCTAATTTTTTCTTTTTATATGAAAAATCTTATTTTTCATATCCTTGGATTTTATTAGAATTACAACTAAAGTCAAACTTTAATTATAATTATTAATAAATCCTTATAAGATCAAATATCACATATTGACCCTTAAAGTTTCTA
>JANVCQ010000003.1:2809598-2821438 GCA_025531925.1 Erythroxylum plowmanianum | reverse complement strand
ATGAGATCGATTACTTTCTTCATAAGAAAGAAACAAATATGTGCTAGTCTAATCATTTCATCAATACCCCGTCTTGACGAAACCATAACTAGGAACATTTTAGGAATAATACGAAAATACAATTTGAATCTCATAATTATAATCACATTATAATTTATAATTGCATAATAATTATTCCAGAGATTTTATCTTTATGATTAATAATTTAAATAATTAAAATACACAAAGATAAAGAATGCTTTTTATTGAATAAAACAAATTTTATACAATTAAAAGTACAACCAAAATTGGTTGCAAGGACATAAACCAACAGTTACTTCCTCTCCAAACGCAGTTCATACTAATGTCATTGTAGAACTTATAAAATAAGAAAAGTGAAAAACCTAAAGGAGTTAATTGTTTTGCCAACTTTTTACAAACTTCTTGGGCACCAATAAAATAAAAACAAACAAAACTGAAATAATAAAAATATTAAAAATTTGATAACGCAGTTCAGTACATCTTGCTTACGTCTGCGGGGCCCTTATCTAACTTAATAACTTTCACCAAAGTACAATGGATTTACCCAAAGCTTTACTGAACCGACCCTTGACACTATCTCTCAATCTCACTTCCCTTAAAAGAATTTCACACCTAATAGTACAACTACCTCATACTAATCTCAACAGGGGATTTTTCTAACTACTTTCACTCAAAACAATAATAAATAAAAATAGCTCAAATATTTAATCAACTGATAATCGAACAATAAAATACTTGAGACAAAAAAAAGACTTCCCTATAAATTTATCTTCTCGAAATAATCCAGCTGAAACTCTTCTCTATAGTTAATTCTTTCTTCACAATAATAAGTCACGATGTTGCTTCAAATAATAACCAATACCCACATCACCGAAGATGATATTCACCTTACTGACAAAACAACTTCACCGTGGCTCACACACCAAAAACACGTTAATCAGTTGTGTTAATTAACATACGTAGCAAACAGGATTTTCTTCATAGACACATAAAACATACTTCTTCAGTAACTCACACACGTGTTTTTGTTGCCGCACACACTCTTCTCAACTTGCGTGTTTTAATAAACCTCTATCATAAATCAAATATGTGGGCAATACATGCTGTAGGATACATGGCAGCTACTCCTGATGAACGTGTATAAGAACAACACAATCAAGTAAAGAAAGTCCATTTTTACCACACAATAGCCAATTGACGCACACCCTTCTTTTATATGTCCAATTAATGAACTTCACCTAATGCCCACTGCATAAGACCTACACATGTAATTTTTAAGTTCACCAATGTTAATATCACGTGCACACACCTCTGAGATGGAATTCTACGCTGGTTGGATAATGTGCATAATCCTTTATACAAATAAGAGTCCCACTGCACTATTGATTGTTTAAAATACCCATCCAAGATATACTTCTTCTATAGATAAAGATATACACGATATTCACTTCACTTATTCTTCACTTTTTCTATCCCCAAAACCTCCACAAAATAAATTTCTCTTATCCTTTATCCACACAATCCTATAGTACATAATGACTCTCACCAATATAAGTGTATCAACCAAAGTTTTTGAATCCTACTACAATTAAGGCTTTATATGTTTTAACTTGACTAAATAAAAGATATATATAATATATCTTAACAAAAAAAACCTTTTCAAATCTCTAAAGATTAGTGTAAGATATGTTTAATTTTTATATTTTACTTTTAACTAAACAAGTTTCTGAATTTAAAAATTATAATTTAAATTTATTTTAATAAGAATACATACCTGGATTTAAAATAAATGTTTATTTATATTTCACAATTCATAAACTTATTTTGTGAAAATGGAAGTTTTTGTTATGTTTGCTAAAGTTCAGTGAACTTACTAAAGCCTTTTTTTCCCAAGCAGTACGTAAAGTTATTGGGTAAAACACGAAGCAAAGCACTCAATTTGCCAAATGTAAGGGACAATGCAACTTGACAAAATTAGGACAAGAACAAAAGCAATCACTTACTTACAATAGCAAAAAGAAAGAAATCCAAATTAGATATATTCTAATCTACAACTGGGAACAATTTCTTCCTGAATCAACATTCAGAGACTACAGCAAAAGCATCTTTAATGGAGCTAAGAGATGCGAGTAAGAAGGCATGAGTAAGCTCTTGTTGTTGTCAATTATTTCTCTTCTTTGGCCTCTCTTCTTTCTCTTCTTTCCCTGGTGCTAAGATAACACTTGAATACTCCATCTTCATCGTATTCTCTCACCTCCAAGTCCCTCAAATATTTTTACACCACTTAACCAAAACACTATCACTCACATAACAAAGAATGTGCAAAGCAGAACAAGGAACAGATAACGAGTCAAGCACTCTCTCGGGATCATGTTTTGAAGACATTGACAAGCTGAGAGGTCATACTGAAAAACACTTGCATCAGCTTGGTTCAACAGTCCTAAGTTAGAACAGAAATGCTAAGGCCCAATCTAGGTACCAAGGACACATCGAACTTATGGAATTCTGCTTTTCAACTTGTTGGTACGTAGATTAGATTGAGATTACAAATGCCACTATAAGAAATCTGTAGTTTACCGACAAAAAAAACTGACGGTGAGTGACGGAATAAAACAACGGACAAAGGTGTTGTTAATATGGCCGTAGGTAATTTTAACGATAGACTTTTTATATGTTCTTCTGTCGGTAAAATATACCGACGGATAGACGTAATCGTCAGTAAATTGTTCCGACGGCTAGTTTTTATGTCGATAAACCGTAGTTAAGATAATCACAAAGGTTTCAATATTACCGACGGAAAAAGAAGGACAGTTAGTAAATATCGAACAATTTATCGACGGTTTAAGGTATTCCGTCATAAAATATAGTGCTTTTTGTAACGGTCTTATATATTACGTCCGTAATTAAGAGTAAGAAATTTTTTATAAAAAATCCCGACATTAAATTTTATTTCATAATCTTATGATAAATGTATAATTTCAACAGTTATAAATTATCTGTGCATAATAAATTTATTCGTTTATGTATTAAATTTGTTTAAACAAAAAGTTGATTGATGATATAAAGTTAAAATTATCTTAATTGATAATAAAAACATTACAGTGTACATAATAAGTCTTTGTAATTAAAAGCAAATGACTACAACAATCCTAATATTCTGGTAATCACAGGTGCTCTGAAGTGCTACCCCTCCCCTTCAACTCCTCCATCTCCTATCTCAGTTGAGTCATCTGCTCCATCAATGTCTGTATTATGGTCCGAAGCTCAGTGACTTCATTGGTTTGTGTTGGTCTAGTAAATGCTGCTGTACTAGACATGAAGGATTGCGAATAACATGTGTTTGTAAATGAACATAAACCGAATATCTTTCCACGATGGTCCCTACTACTCACAACATCAAGATACATCTAAGTCTCATCAATATGTTATTCCTCCTGAGATTGTCACTGAATGGTTTGTTGTATTTAGTCATATTATGAAGCAATGTTTACATTAGTAAAGGATTATTATTAAGAAATAATAATAATGTATTAATTTCACATGCATTCAGTTCTTTACATCGATTGTTGATTAATGTCGCACCTTCATACTTCTTCGTGTGAGTGTGCAAAAACAGTTTAGTAGGTGTAGGCCTCATGCTCATAGACTTTTTCTGCATATTTAACCTAAATTGTTATATGTGAACTATATTTAATAAAAATTTCGACAAAGTTTCCACTATTTTTATCATATTTCCCCTCTGTTGAAGAAATAAAATCACTCAACACAGCCATATATAACACCAAATATTTATATCATTATCATTATCTATAATACAACAAAGTAAAACATTTACAATACAAGTGTCAAGTTTAGATATTTACAAGTCTCTGTGTATGCTCGTGGTGGGTTATTGATTCTCCTGTATGTACGGGAAGACTCTTCCCCCCTCGCCCCCGAGCTTCCACATTTGTTGGTGAAGTTACACCCGACATTGCCTCAGGTAATTAAAATGAATGAGATTTTTGTATAATTTATGTATTGATTTTCTATATTACGAAAGTTTGTACATGGAGACCATTATATACAGATGTTTACAAGCAGCTCTGACAGCTCTATGGAATAAATTGTTACAAAGGAAATTTGTTAGAATCTTATCTATCTTCTAGAATGTTTTCTGTCTGTGCTCTCCTGGGTGTGGATGCAAATTAAGATCTGATGGTCCTTCTTTTACTGGACCTCTTTGTTGTGTTTTTGGGCTTGAACTTATATCAACTACTGTAGGTCCACTCTTGAGGCTTCGCAGATGATTTTGTGAATTAGGTAAAGTTCTCCTCGTAAAATCCCCACTCAAACTCAACCTAGGATTTTGAACTAGATTGAGTTTGGAGATAAGCTGATGAAGACGAGCAGCTGTCATAGGTTTGGTAAGGAGATCGGCTAGCTGATCGGTGGAGCTCACGTATTTGACTTCTAAGGTTCCATCGGTGATTTTGTCTCTGATGAAGTGCACATCCACCTTGATGTGTTTGGTGCAAAAATGAAAAACCGGGTTCTGAGAGAGAGATCTAGCTCTGTTGTTGTCACACCATAAAACTGATGTGTGAGGTATAGAGAAGCCGAGCTCAGACAGAAGGGAGAGAAACCAGATCAGCTCGGTGGAGAGTTGGGAGAGAGCCCGATACTCGGCTTCAGTGCTCGATCTAGCCACAACTTGCTGCTTTTTGGAGTTCCAATATACTAGATTTCCCCGAGGAAGACACAACCACCAGATGTGGACTTCCGATCATCGGAAGAGCTGGCCCAGTCAGAGTCACTGAAGGCATGAAGGGCGAGTGGAGTCGATGAGGGTTTGAAGTGCAAACCAAGATGAGATGACCCTTTTAGGTAACGTAGAACTCGTTTTAACGCAATCCAGTGAGGCTGAAGAGGATTGGAGAGAAACTGACTTAGTTTGTTGACTATATAACTGATGTCAGGTCGTGTATGACAGAGATACTGCAAGGCACCTACGAGACTGCGATAAATAGAAAGATTGTCAAAAGGAGACCCATCATACAAGGAGAGTTTAGTGCTGGTGGAGACTGGAGTGGAGCAGGGCTTGCAAGACAACATGTTAGCTCTGTCAAGTAAGTCATGAATATATTTGTGTTGTGATAGATAGAGTGCAGTAACATTGCGATAAACCTCAAAACCACGAAAATAGTTGAAACTGCCAAGAGAATTGAGGGTAAATTTATTATGGAGTTTAGTAATGATTGCCTGAATGGCTTGGGGATCATTGTCGGTGACTAGAATGTCATGAACATAAACCAGTAGAAGAATAAGAGTAGCCTTATGTCTGAAGTAGAATAAGGAAGTGTCTGACTTAGAATTCTGAAATCCCCACTGATGGAGAGCTTGTCTGAGGGTGTGAAACCAAGCCCTAGGAGCTTATTTGAGTCCATATAGAGCCTTTAGCAGTCGACATACATGATTAGGATTGGTAGGATCCTCGAAGCCTTGAGGTTGACTGATATAGACTTCTTCATGTAACAAGCCATTGAGAAAAGCATTGTTCACATCAATCTGTTGGATATCCCAGTGATGAGAGACGGCCAGGGAGAGAATAATCTTGATAGTAGAAGCCTTTACCACTGGACTAAAGGTTTCAGTGAAATCAACTCCAGGGGTTTGATTAAACCCCTTAGCAACCAGGTGAGCTTTGTGCTTAGCCACAGAACCATCAGCATTATATTTGAGCCAAAAAAACCCATTTAGTTCCCAGTACATTCATATGAGAGGCATAAGGTACCAACTGCCAGGTTTTGTTGTGAGTCAAGGCAGCAATTTCATCTTGCATAACCATTGTCCAGGTGGGATCAGTCATAGCTTGGGAAAGGGAGGTAGGTTCTAAGGAGTGACAGGAAAGGGAAACATTGGTGAGCGCAGTGGTGTAGAGTTTAGGTTTGTAGATACCACTCTTTGATCTTGTTTGCATAGGATGAGTGGAGGAGGGTTGGGGAGGAAGGATGGTTTCTAGAGTGGGCAGAACAGAAGAAACAGGTTGTGATGGAGGCAAACTAGACACTGATAAAGGAGTAGATAAAAGAGGAGAAGAATTTACCTAATGAGTGTTGTCTACTGGAGAAGGCAGAAGGGACTTGTCTGCTTGCAGAGGAATGCCTCCAAGTGATCTGTGAAAATCAGCAGCAGGAAGTAGAGTAGAAATAGATAAAAAGTGAGAGGATTTTGAGGCAGAAGCAAGCTGTTTGGATGGAAAAAGAGTTAGATAAGGAAACTCCTCCTCATTGAATTCAACATGGCGAGATGTGAAAATTTGACCCTTGGCATTGAGGCATAAATAGCCTTTTTTATGTGGGCTGTAGCCTAGGAAAACACACTTTGAAGTATGAAAATCAAATTTGTGAGTAGAATAGTAACGGAGATAGGGAAAACAACTACAGTCAAAAGGTTTGAGATGTGTGTAATTCAATTTCTTGTGATACAATCTTTCAAAAGGTGATTGATTATGAAGTGTGGGTGAGGGTAAGTTGTTGATAAGGTAGGTTGTAGTAGAGAAGGCTTCAAGCCACAGGGTTAAGGGCATATGAGCATGAGAGAGCAAAGTGAGGCCCATTTCTGTAATGTGACGATGTTTCCTTTCGGAGACACCGTTCTGTTGATGGGTATAAGGATAGGTAAACCGTGGTGCAATCCCATGTTGAGATAAGGAAGGCAAAAAGGCTTTATATTGCCCCCATTATTTGTGTGAATAGCTTTGATTTTCAGCTCAAGCTGAAGTTCTATAAGAGTTTTAAATTTGATAAAGGTTGAAAGAGCTTCAAACTTGAGTTTCAGTGGGTAAAACCAAGTAAATCTTGAGTAAGCATCAATGAAAATGATGTAATATCTATAGCCAGCAGAGGATAGGTACGGTGAGGGTCCCCATATCTATAGCAAAAGGTAACTTATGAAGTTTACCATATTGACAAGAATCACAGAAATTAACATCATTCGGATTAATGGGCAGATTCATTGACTTTGCTACAAGCTTCAGTACATTGATGGACGGATTTCCAAGTTTTGCATGGCAAACATTTGCATTACCATGAGCAACTTTTGCTTCAATTTGATCTAAATCAATGTTAGGAATGTGAGAACTTAAAGTTGTAGAGTCTTTAGGAAGAAATGTAGAAGATACTCTGGGTGAATTAGACTGAAGCCTTTGTTGTGTGGTAGATGTAGGCTGAGGAGATGATGTTTCAAGGCTATAAAGACCATTCCGAAGCATTCCCCGAAGCAGAATCATTCCTGTAGCCTTGTCCTTAAAGAGACAACACTCATCAGAAAATTCAACTACAATTTTATTATCCTTTATCAATTTTGAAATACTCAAAAGATTTTTTGTTATGGAAGGCGCATGTAGTATTTGTTTTAAAGCTAGAGGTGTATGTGTATTATCATGAAATTGAATGCATGAAGAGCCAATATGAGCTATAGGTAAGGTATTACCATTTCCCACTGTCAGTTGCTCCTTGCCACCATATTCTGATCCAATAGACAGATTCTGGATGTCTGTTGTAACATGGTTTGGTGCACCACTGTCGACAAACCATGTGATGTTGCTTGTAGGGTCTGAAGTAGTATAGGGCTGGTTGTGAGCAAGAAAGGTTTAGGGAGAGTTGTGTGTAGGCTGAGGGTTCCCCTAAAAAGTAGATTGTGAGTTGTGAGGTTTCCAGTTGGACTGTGTACCTTGCCATGTTTGATCAAAAAGCTTGTAGCATTTTAGGGCATCATGTCCTGGTTTCTGGCATAGCTGGCAGAAAATGCGAGAATTGCCAGACCATCTTCCTCCTTTGCCACGTCCTTCTCTACCTCTAGAGCTACTACGTCCTCCTTGGTTGTTGTTTTTGGGCTGATTGCTATAGTTAGCAAAATGTGCAACAGGTGCTAGAATATTGGTGTGAGAAGCAGTATTTAATTGTTCCAGTCGAGTTTCATGCATCATTAAGGAATATTGTGCTTCTTGAAGAGTGGATAAAGTCACTGTATGAGTTAAAAGGACAACCACAGGATCATATTCATGCCCTAAACCATTTAGTGCACTAAGAATAAGCTCTTGTTCAGTTACAGCATGTCCTGCTAAGATAAGTGCATCTCCTATTGATTTAATTTTTTGCATATACTCACTGATTGTTAATGATCCTTTCTGAATAGTTGAGAGTTGTTGTTTCAGCTGCAGAACTCTCACCATTGAAGTTTGAGCATAGAGTTTCTCAAGAATTTGCCAAGCCTCAAGAGAAGTTTTAGATTGATTCACTTAGCCAATAACTTCTTCTCCTATTGTGGAGAGTAACCAACATAGAAGAAGTTGATCTGATCTGCGCCAAGCACAGTAATCTGGATTGATTTGAGCAGCAGTTGATGATGATTCTGAGGAGAACTGCTGGGGAGGAGCAACACCTGTAGAAATGAAAACATCAAGCTAAAGAGCTCGAATGGCAGCCAAAACTTGAGCTCGCCAGTGGATAAAATTTTTCCTGTCTAGTTTAATGGGAAGATTGGAATTGAGTGTTTTTGCAAGAACTAAAAAATCAAGAGAGGTTCCATGAATTTTTGTTAGCTGTGTTGGAGGATGATTTGTGGAAGATGACTGATTAGTTGGGTCGGCCATTTAGACGTTTGTCTAGATAGGCACTGATACCAAGAAATGAATGAGACTTTTGTATAATTTCTGTATTGATTTTCTATATTACGAAAGTTTGTACATGAAAACCATTATATACAGATGTTTACAAGCAGCTCTAACAGCTCTATGGAATAAATTGTTACAACAGAAATTTGTTAGAATCTTATCTATCTTCTAGAATGTTTTCTGTTTGTGCTCTCCTGGGTGTGGGTGCATATTAAGATCTAATGGTCCTTCTTTTACTGGACCTCTTTGTTGTGTTTTTGGGCTTGAACTTATATCAACTACTGTAGGTCCACTCTTAAGGCTTCGCAGATGATTTTGTGAGTTAGGTAAAGTTCTCCTCGTAACATTAATGTTTAATAGTCCTGTCCGCGACTCCATATTTGCCCCGAATTATAAGGCGGTCATACACCAGCCTTGTGTATTACTCTAATAAAGTGGCGATAATGTGTACGAGCTCGCTTCTCTCATACTTTATGTATGATGACATTGAAACCAGAATCTCAAAAAAAATATTTCTGAAAAAAGAAGAAAAAATTTAAACTACTATAATGTAATAATATTTATCTAATTAGTGTATATAAATCAATATAAAAAGAAAATAAATCTTTAGTGTACCTCAAACTCCTGAAAATAAAATCCCTTTGTGGCTTGAGAGATATTCTTCCATACATAACTCTCAGGATCAATCCTTTCCTTAAATTTAAAAGTCATATTTTTGGAACATAGTTCAGACGGAACAACTTTTCCCATAAATTCATTCATACTTAAATCAACATTCTAGCTTCATGTTGAACCTTTAACCAGAACAAAATGACATCGTTTTGTTTAAGTTAATAACATTCAATCGCAAGGAGATGACGGCGTATTGGTTTAAAATTTATCGACGGAATTTTACATCTCTAATATTTCATCGGTACTATCAAATCTTCATTTCTCCTCCAATTTTTCTTGCCTTGTTTGCCAACGGTAATTGGTCCATCGCTAATCGAAAATTTTCCAAACAACTTTTCCAATGGGTATAGAATTTCTGTCCGTAATTGGCAACAGTTTCTTTACTGTCTGTAATTTTCTGTCACTATTCATACTTTTCTTGTAATGTGGGAAAAAAGCCACCTTTGCTTAATTCCATAGGTTTGGCATAAACTCTTCCAGAATTATTTGATTGATAGTGATACTTGTGATATAAGAGAGGCTTAACCAAAAAAATTACATTAAAAAAGGAGCAGATTTGAAAGAGTTCGATCAGTTTAAGAAAGCACTATTTCAAAAGCATGAAAACTACATATGAAAAGGAGCAGATTTGAAAGAGTTTAATTAGTTTAAGAAAGCACTATTTCAAAAGCATGACAACTACATATGATACTGCAATTTTTATATTAAGAAAAATTCCCCTCCTAATTTTATTATAATTAGATAAATTTAATTAGTTTAAGAAATAAAAGCATAACAACTACATATAAAAAGAGCGAGGGGAGTTGCCATAAAAAAGAATTCAGGTAATTAACAAGAGATATTGTTCTCATTTCCCTAGGTTCGAACAGGCACTGATATAAGTTTGGCGTAAACTGTGAATTCTCCTTATAAACTTATGCATAAAAAGAGTGAAACTTTGCGGATTGTCTAACTTTTAATTAACGTTTTTTGCAACGTCACAAAATATCAATATTTTTCGCGGTTTAAAAACTATTTGCCTACATCACATTTCGCAACGTTTTTTGTGACGTTTTTTAAAACGTCACAAATAGTATTCTGCGACGTTTTTGGACATTCTGTGATGTTTTAAAAATATCGCAAAATGACTTATTTTTTTGTAGTGATTGTTTTCAAATAATATTTCAAGTGACAGGAGACTCTCCAGAGAGTTTTTTGCAGTTGACATCTCGGATTTATATATCATTACCAAAATTTTACGGTAGTATTAATTTATCTGTGAAGTTAGTATGTATCTGTCCATGAAAGAGAGCAAGCTTCTTGGGTGCAATCCTTACTGACTAATCCTATGCAGACTTGGACGTGCTGTATGTTGAATTATTGAAGAAGCCTTCTTCACGTCAAGCTTCAACTTGCTTCTGATATTTCCTTAAAATAATCAACATTTTTCTGTTGAATTCCATTTTAATGTATGTTAATCTATCAATAGCTTCTTATTTAGAAGTTGATGCAACTGCGTTTGAAGTATTTATGCATAACTTTCATGTCTATGATCATTTACATACCAATTTGATCTGCAAGATACAGGGTTATGGTAATTCTAGCTTTGAATATACTTCAAAAGGCAAAAGTGATTATAGTTTACAAAATTAAGATGCACAAAAAGGCTTAAAATCTCTTACAAGCACTAAATGCAATGCAAGATAAATGCATTTAGATCATAAAATAAGAATTCACAACACATGTAAAAGCTTATAAAATTATAAGATTTATTAAAAGAACAAAATTTCGTACTTGACGATTGCTAAATGTTGATAATTATTAATATTATAAATAATAAAAAAATTATGTAATAATAATTATTAATAATCATTAAATGATAATTATATATAATTAGTCTTATAATAAAATATATATAGAGAGACTATAAGAACCTATAGTGTAGTCTTATATATCCACTGAAGTGAGGAGAGGTATACTTAGTAGAAACCCTGAATTGGAGAGTGCACACAAAGTGGTTAGGCCAAGAAGGTGTACAAGTAACAAACATAAAGAAAAGAAAAGAAAAGAAGAAAGGAAGAGGAAATGTCCTGATCAGAGAAACAAAGAGACAGAGTCATCATAGGGAGGGGTGGTTTGGTCGGCTTAGACCCCAAATACCTTTTCCATTTCGTAATCCCATCAATTATTCATATCTCCTCCTTTTTCTCAAAATCTCCAAATTGTTTTATATACATTAAAAAATTTAAAGGACTTCGATGACAATTTAATGCATTTGAGAATACATTAATCCGAGAGAGTTTTATGAAATTCTACTACGGTGTTTTACTCTCTTTCGATTCTATTAGAGAAATTAAGATTATGTTTAGTTGGACGTAAGATTTATAATAGAATCAAATAAAATGAAATGATTTATATTGGAATGAAATACAAATAGATATAATATATTAGAAAATTATTCTTTGGGAGGGTGGAAGGGCTCTTAATGTAATATAGTAAAATATTGTCCAGA
>JANVCQ010000003.1:2775868-2809498 GCA_025531925.1 Erythroxylum plowmanianum | reverse complement strand
AATCAGAGTTTTTTTTTATTTTTATTGTTTACGATAGAATGAGATGTAATATGAAACCCTCATCTTTCCCCTCATTAGTCATTACATTACATTTTATTATAAATTATCCTATTAAACAATAAAATAATGTTACATTTCATTTCATTTCATTCCATTAATAAACTCAAACCAAACATACCCTTAGAGACGTTAATGGTAATATTGATTATTGCATTGCATTGGAGGTAAAATATTTTATTAAGAGTATCCATAGTTTATCCTCATATTCTAACTCACAGATCTCTTGAAATCTCAAGATAACAAATATCAACCTAGATTAGAGTTGATAAGAAGTTTAAAACTCAATCAGATTCAAAGCTTAACTCGATTTAATATGAAATTAACGAATTATATTTAATTTGAATTTTGAGTTCCACTTGAATTTAAAAAGTCGGCTAGAAGCTTACAATATAAATGTTCTAAAATAATTTTATTTTTAAAAAATCTCAAAATGATATTATTTTAATTTTAAATTTAAAAAATTGGATGATCTAAAACTACATTATTTTAGAAAACTCTTAACTTAATGAATATAGAAAACTAATATGTTATTGTTCCTATTATTAATGTATGTTATCGTAAACGGTCGAAAGTGTTCTTCGTCAAGACGTTTGTAGGTAATTAAGCATTATTTGATTATTATTATATGACTAATTGTTTAAAAATAATATAAAATTTTTATTATATATAATATTTTATAAATTATTTATTCAATAAATTATTTAATAATTTAAAAGTCAGTAATATATTTTTATTTAAATCAAAAATTATATATTTTACATATTATTCAATAAATTAATAATTTAAAATAAAATAACAATATATATATATATATATATAATCAACAATTAATTCGATTCTAAGTATAATAATCAAAATAGACTAAAATTACAGATAAAATACATAAAACCATATAACTGAAATAAAAATTCATTTAATTAGTCAGAAAAAGGAAATAATTGGATTATGTTAATATGTATAGCCAAGGCAAAAACCTGAAGTACATCAAAAGGCGGCAGTGTTTAAAGCCAACCAATCAAAGACTAGCTTGCTGCTACAGGGGACCAACCTACTATACTAAGTAGACTCCACTCCTCAGTCCTCACCTTGTCCAGCTTTATATCCTAAAGATTCTGCCTCTCTTCTCACTTACAATTTCTCAGCTTCAACTCTTTTTCAAAAAAAAGTAATAATAATTTCTGAACTTCAACTCACAAGAACTCATTTGATTTCCATTCCATTTCTTCTCATATTTTTAAGGAAATTTTCTTCACACCAAAGGAAACCCATTTTCCGTCTCTCTCTGGCAAGTGATCTCATCCCATTCTTTTCTTCGTTTTTCTTTTCTGGGTTTTTGTTTGTTTGGTTGTTTGATGTGTGTACAGTAGCAAGATTGAATCTTTTGTTCTCCATTTCTGCTTTCTGCTTACCGCTTCTGCTATCACTTCTCTTTTGTTTTATGTTAGCTACATCTGTTGATTTAGAAATGATTGTCAAATGCGCTACCTTGGTTTTGTTTTGGCTGATCACTTTCTTTTAATGATCCTTATATGATGACGATGATGATGATCGTGATTACTGATCATCAAGAAGTTATTGATTTAGCTGCTCTGTGAACAATTTTATCTTATTTTTTAATCTTCTCCCTTCTCTTTAATTTTATTTCTACGTAGTTTTCGTACTGTTTAGATTCGGTGAGTTTATACAGTATTCAGTTGTTTTCTTCTGCTGAGTTGCCTGACTGGGAGGTCCTCTGCAATCTGATTATAGTATCAGCTCATTCTTTTACTTTGAGTCTCCCAGAAAATCATAGGTCAGAAAGAAAATAACAGAAAGGCCAAAAACAGCCACTTTTTTCATCACCTCCTCTGACACTGCCTCTTTGATCACTCTTTGTTCTCTGATCATTAGTGTAACTTTCTCTCTTCTAGCTCAAAAAACAACCTGTAATAAAAATCTTTCTGCCTTAATTCTTTTTAATTTTATTTGATGAGGGCTTAGGTGAAGGAAATAAATCCTTGGAAGGTACTTAGAAGATCATCCCGGGGATCAAAAAGTAACGTATGGGATATGTAATTTGACCTGATTTATGAAGTGTTGCTATCTAAGGCGAACTTTTGGTTGTTCCACTCCTAGCATGTCGTTTAGCTAATTGTTTTTGTTTCCTCTAAAGCGGCTTCGAAGTAGCTGAGAACAAAAGGCTAAGACGAGAGTGAATATAGCCTACAGAATCGTTGTTTTGTTTTATTTTCTTGGCATTTCTTCTGTCTAACCAATTTGTCCTCGTTTTTTGCAAACTATTATAACAATATGTTTTATAAGAACGAGAATGACATATCTCTGCCTTTATGTTTTTCCACTTACTAGCAGTATGGTCATCATTATTATCATAGCAAATAATGACTCTAATTTTAATTTTGACACTCGTTGAGGAATGTTAATCTGAAAATTCAGAGTTGATTCATATTGCTATTGCCATTTGAGTTGCAAAAAATATCTTTAAACTATAAGATGTCACGAGTAATATGGAATACAGATTTGCTGAGTGGACAACTTCATGAATAGTTTTTAAGGGGACTTTTTTGTTTGTGATTAAACGACTTGACTTAAAGCAGCAAGTTGATAAACGAATTCGGCATAGAGAAAGCGTAATTGATGATATTCAGAAATCAAGTACAAATAAGCAAGAAAAGAAGATGGAGATTGGGATGTGTTGCCTCTAGTAGTAGGATTTAACTCAAACAATGCCTTCTGTTTTTGGTTGTATATATTAGAAGATGCCTTCAGTGCAAGAGTTTCATTTGGAATTAAGTGTTCTTTTTTGGAGGAGGCGATTTTGTTTGTTTGTTTTGTTTAATGAACGAGATCACCTCTAGGCTGTCCAGATGAGTAATGATGGATAATGAACAGTATGTTCTCTTTGGTTTATGTCAACTTTCACTCAAAAAGAAAAGAAGGAACAAAGTAAAAAAAACAAAGAATTCTTAGGACCCACAAGGTTAGTGGTCTCACATGACACCATCATATGGTAGATCGCTTAGGTGATCTTGGAATGTTTTCTTTCAATAGTTGGATTCATTTAATTAATATTTTTTTATGCTGTGTTTATACTTTTTAAAGGGTTTTGCCGTCCTTCTTAGCTTCTTACCCTTATACATCTGTAAACCATAATGAGTGTACTATGATCCCCACAAGTACTAATATGGTTCTGGATAGCACTAGAGCAGATGAATTATGATCAAAGTTCTCATGAAACCATCATTACGTTGCAATTTCATTACTTTTGTGTTGTCATGCCCGTGCTTGTAATCTTATTCTTCTTTTTTCCTGTCACGGGTCTTTGAGTTTCAGCGGCATTTTAATGATTAATGTAACAATTTATGAGATGTAAACTTTTGGTCGAGGTTTTAACTAAGAAGGAAAAGGGTAAAAATGGTGGATACTGTTGTCCAGGTCAGGAAAGTAAAAGAAAGGGTGCACTTTTTCCTAGGGACGACAGATAAAAGACGCAGGCTGTTATGTTGTTGCAAATGTGGGGCTCTTAGAATATTTATAGGTTTACTAAAAAGACTACTTCTTTATTAATAAAATATATAAATTAATAAAGTTTGTTTATAATATGACTCTGTTGTAGACTGCCCACCTTGGTTCACAGTCAAAGTTCTTTTTACTTTGGCATCCTCGTCAAAGATAACGTCTTGACATCAGCTATTCTGGTTCTCTTACCCTTTCATATTCTTTTCTGTCATGAATTCACTTTTCTATGTACACTAATACTCGTTTAGTTCTTTTAGATTAATAATAATGCTTCAAAGAAATGTAGTATTGGTGAGTAACAAGTCTTTGAAATCAATTACAATATGAAAATATTGTGGTAAGGTAGGATCCTGGTATGAACCAAATGTTAGTGTTTGCAGCCTAGTACAAGGATTTCCATAAGACATCAAAATGCTTGTTAGAGATTGGAAACTCCTGTCATGTTTGATCATATCATTATACCACATCCTTGTCATTAATATAATGTTCTTGCGTTTTGCAGCAGCCTAGTTAAATTATGGAGGAAGAGACCCTTGTGAGTCCGGAAGTTCCGGTGAAGGCTGAGATCAGGGACAAAGATAATCCTATCGAGGTACATGCTTTGACAAGATATCTGATTCAGTCTTTGTGTGATTAGGCGTCAATTGTATGAAATTTCTTTTTACAGGAAGTAACCTTCATCTAAATTGGAAGTTTGTTATGAAAGGCTGCATATTAGCTGCAATCTTATCAAAGTTGTACCAATTCAATCATTACTCTTTACATAAACATTTATAGTGCAATCATTCCTTTATTCTTTGAAGCATCTTTTGCTCCTTCAAGTTTCTTTTCTGCTACACTTGACTGCTGTTAATTTTAGATTTATAGGAGAAACTTTCATTACTTACGACCTGTATCTGCTATAAGAATTTGTTATAAGATGGTAAAGAAATGTTTGGGCTGAAGAAAATCACTTGTACTTCGTCTTAGTGACATCTTGTGCTATGCTGTTAATACAGGGAGCAAACGGGGACTTGCCACCGGTTCAAAAAAAAGGAAAGAAAGATGATGATGAAACTGATGGGGAGTTCATAAAAGTGGAGAAGGAATCACTTGATGTGAAAGATGGATCACACAAAGCAGAATCCACATTTGCAGAGGATAAAAAGTCAACTGTGGTTGAAAGAATCGTAAGTTTTGACAGGGACTTGCTAGAAGCTCAAGAGAAGATAAAGGAACTAGAGCTTGAATTGGAAAGAGTAGCAGGGGAATTAAAACATTCTGAATCTGAGAGCACAAAGATAAAGGATGAGGTCTTACTAGCAAAGGAGAAATTGGAGGAAAGTGAAAAAAGTTATGAGGAGCTTGAACTCAGTCACAGGAAATTGCAAGAGCAGATAATTGAAACTGAAGAAAACTATAGTTCACATCTCAACAACTTGCAAGACGCAATTCAAGCTCAAGCAGACAAGCACAAGGAGTTGATTGAGGTCAAAGAAGCATTTGGAGGTCTTAGCCTTGAGCTTGAAAACTCGAGGAAAAAGATGCAGGAATTGGAAAATGAGCTCCAAGTTTCTGTTGGTGAGACAAAGAAATTTGAGGAACTGCATAAGCAAAGTGGTTCACATGCTGAATCTGAGATGCAGAGAGCCTTGGAGTTGGAGAGGCTGCTTGAGGTAACAAAACTGAGTGCTAAAGAAGTGGAAGATCAGATGACTTCGCTCCAGGAGGAAGTCAAGGCCCTGTATGAGAAGATTACAGAAAACCAGAAAGTTGAAGAAGCACTTAAGAGCACAACAACAGAACTTTCAGCAGCTAAAGAAGAGTTGGCACTTTCAAAAGCACAACTTCTAGACGTAGAACAAACGCACTCTTTAAAGGAAGCTCTTGTAAATGAATTGACCCAGGAATTGGACCTAAAGAAAGCTTCAGAATCTCAGGTGAAGGATGAGCTCTCAGCACTTCAGAGTTTACTTACTGCAACTAAAGAAGATCTACAAGCAAAGGCCTCTGAGTTGGAAGACACAAAGTTGAAGTTGGAGGCAGAAGTAAATGCTAGGGAATTGGTTGAAGCTGGTGCAAAATCCCAGGAAGCACAGGTCTCAACTGTACTGGAGGAACTGGCCACAATAGTTAAAGAAAAAGAAGCCCTTGAAGCTACTGTGGCTGATCTCACTAACAATGCAGCACAGCTGAAGAAGCAGTGCCAAGAACTTGAGGAAAAGTTGAAGGTTTCAGATGGGAATTTCAACAAAGACGATTCTCTTTTGTCCCAAGCTTTATCTAACAATGTAGAGCTTGAACAGAAATTGAAGTCTCTGGAAGATCTCCATAATGAATCTGGAGTTGCAGCCACAACAGCCACCCAAAGGAACCTGGAGCTTGAGGATTTAATGAAGGTTTCAAATGAATCAGCAGAACAGGCAAACTCACAGTTAACAGAGCTTGAATCTCACTATATTGTAGCAGAGCAGAGAATTCTGGAGCTTGAGCAACAGTTAAATTTGGTCAAACTAAAAAGCAGTGATGCTGAGAGAGAGGTGAGAGAATTCTCAGAAAAGGCATATGAACTTAGTGCTGCACTGAAACAGGTGGAGGATGAAAAGAATCAGTTGATTGGTGACATGCAGGGATACAAGGAAAAGATAAGTAATCTTGAATCTGCCTTGAACGAGTCAAAGTTGCGCAACTCAGAGTTGGAGAATGAGTTGAAGATATCGGTGGATAAATGTGCCAATCATGAGAACCGAGCAAACATGAATCATCACTGCAGCTTGGAACTTGAGGATTTGTTCCAAAGTTCTCATTCCAAAGCAGAGGACGCTGGAAAAAAGGTGAATGAGTTGGAGTTGTTACTTGAAGCAGAGAAATACAGAATTCAAGAACTTGAGGAGCAGATCAGTACACTGGAAAAAAAATGTTTGGATGCGGAAGTAGATTGCAATAAATACGCTGAGAAAATATCTGAAGTCACATCTGAACTTGAGGCATTCCAATTGAGAGCATCAAACCTTGAAACTGCACTGCAAGTGGCAAATGATAAGGAAAGGGACTTAACTGAATGCTTGAATTCACAGACTGATGAAAAGAAAAGGTTGTTAGTAGTGTCAATCAATTCAAGTTTGAAGCTGGTTGAAGCTGAGAATAATGTGGAGATCTTGCGCAATGAGTTAACTGTTGTCCAAGAGAAGTTAGAACAGGTAGAAAATGGTCTCAAGGCTGCTGAAACCAGAGAGACTAATCAGCTGCTGAAGCTCAAGATTTCTGAGGAACAACTTGAACAACAAGAGAAGCTATCAGAGCATGCCACTGCAAGCAAATCAGAGGTTGAAACATTGCACGAATTACTAACAAGAGATTTTGGTATCAAGCTTCAAGAAGCCCAAGCAAAACTCAACGAAAAGGATGTTGAGGCAAAATCCCAGGCTGAGAAACTAAAGATGCTTGACGACCAAGTAAAGTCATTCGAAGGGCAGATGGCTGAAGTAGCCGGAAAGAATTCATCATTGAAGGAAGTTCTGGACTTGTCTTTCATGAAAATTGCATCTTCAGAAACCTCTAATGAACAGCTCAAAAGTCAGATCTTGGAAACCAAAAATAAGGCTTCTAACACTTCCTCAGAGAATGAACTATTGCTCGAGACAAACAATCAGCTTAAAATGAAGATTGATGGACTTGAGGAATTGTTAAATTCTACCTTTTCGGAAAAGGAAACCACAGCTCACCAAATTACTTCTCACATGAACGCCATATCAGATATAACAGATAAGCACACACGAGCAATAGAACTTCATTCTGCAACCGAGGCTCGGATGAGGCATGTCGAAACACATTTACAAGAGACCATTCAGAAACTCGCTCAGAAAGATGAAGTAGAATATTTGAATGAGAAGATAAATGCACTTAAAGGCCAAATAAAGTTGTATGAAGAACAGACTGATGAGGCATCTGCAATTGCTGATAGTCGAAAACTTGAGTTGGATGAGACCCTACTGAAATTAAAACACCTAGAGAGCATTGTTGAAGAGATGCAAACCAAATCTGGTCACTATGGAAAGGAGAGTCGTGGCTTAGCTGAGGCAAACTTGAAGCTCATTCAGGATCTGGCTTCACACGAGTCAAAACGAAGTGATCTAGAAATGAAGCTCTCTACAGCCCTTTGTGAAAAGGGTGAGGTAATTGAAGAGCTTCAAACTTCAAAGAAGGCCATAGAAGATTTAACGAACCAGCTTACAGATGAAGGGCTGAAACTAAAGTCTCAGGTTTGTAATAATCTTTTCGTTGCCATTTATTATGTCACAATTTTCTCATCTGACAAAATAAACTGCCTTGCTGCAGATATCTACAGTCACGGACGAGAACAACATACTCAGTGAAACATATCAAAATGCAAAGAAGGAGCTTCAATCAGTGATAGTCCAGCTTAAAGAACAACTGAAAGAACAGAAGGCAAATGAAGATGCGTTGAAAGTTGAAATTGAGTCTCTCAAGGCACAGATTGATGAGAAATCAACCTTGCAAGCCCGTCTCAAGGAGTTTCAAGAACAAATGGTGAGGTCTTATGCTTGATTTAGAGAGGAGATTTTTACAGTAAAAGGAAAGTAAAGTAATATTTCTTTATTTTTGCATAACATGGTATGGGAAATCAAATCGCAAATGTCGATTTTATCTTTTATCAATGACCTCCTGGATCTGTTCTTTGATTTCCAATCAAATAGGAAGTGAATTCTCAGAAAGAGTTAGAAAGAGAAGCAGCTCTGAAGAAATCCCTTGAAGACCTTGATGCCAAAAACAAGGAAGTCATGCTTCTGGATAAGCAGGTCAAGAAGCTTGAAGAGAAGTTGCAGCTGGCTGATGCTAAATTACTGAAGGTCAGTTTACATTCGTCCCCTGACTCCATAGCAACTCTTTGTTCTTTTAAGCCAGAGATCGTGACAGATAGTTGCCTTCTGATAATGTCATAAGACTACTTGCATGCGTTTATCAATCTATATAAGCATAAAATGAAAATGTATCTACATATGGATTTGGAAGTAGGTAAGCTATGATGTCAAACTCTTGTTTACGATGATAAACAATGTTGCAGGGTGATGGGGGCAATACAGCGGAGCGTAAGGATGGAATAAAGGTCAAATCCAGAGACATTGGATCAACTATTTCTACTCCAATCAAAAGAAAGACCAAGAAAAAATTAGAAGCTGAATCCGCACAAACTTCTTATCGGGTGCAAACAGTAGATACTTCACCTGCTATGACATTTAAGTTCATCTTGGGAGTGGCTTTGATATCCATCATCGTTGGTGTAATTCTCGGGAAGAGGTACTGATCACGGGGTTGTGGATTTTTTAGTTTGCCAGTATAGTGAACAATTCTTTTCAATATTGTTTTTCAGATGCCATGTTTTTTATACAAGTTTATGCACAGAATTCTATTTGAATGTTGCCAAGCTTAGGTCTTTAGTGTTTGGTCGGGGAGTATTGTCTTCATACCTATCCCTCACCTGAGTGCATAGCCAAAGATGTCGGATTCATGTGAAATTTGCATTGAATTTTCTTGATTGGATTGCAAAGTGTTTAGCTACTCTTCCTGCTTATGAACAATCTCATGACTAATGGAGGCTTGAGTCCATATATGTGGGAAATGTAATCGAATCACATCTCCCAAGCAAAAAACACGTAACCAATTGGCACAAATTCAACAATTGTAGCCAAAAGCATCCTAATATGATAAATTTCAGGCAAACATTAACAGAAATCAAACTAAGAGATACAACTAAATGCTCTAGCATTTTTCAATTTTATTTTTGTCAACGACGAAAGTGTAAGCTATAAACAGATGAAATGAAACCAGTGTCTAACCTTATGCTGATCTTCAATTTTCTGGTCCTACTGAAATAGTTTCCCAAGAGTGAGAACTTGGATAGAGTTACACCATTCACCATTTCCCTCTGATGTCGAAACTCCAAAATCTTGGATTAACAAACATTTCTAACCCTTAAACTAGCTCTCCATATCGCACCTTGAGCTGCCACGAATTTTCGTGCCAATAATGTTTAACATACCTAAAACCTTTCAGTCAAAATATATAAATGGATCTGCAAATAAGTTCTGCAGGTTTATATCATTAACCAGAAGTATTTCACTTGGACTACCATCAGCTCAGGAAATTGTACGAAATTAAATGTATTTATAATAATCAAACTATTAACTCATGCAAATGAAATTTTCCTGCAAACTAGAACGGAAACTTGTGCACAAATTGCATACAACTGAAGGTGGGCCTACGATTATCATGTTATAATACTCTTCTCCATTTCAAGATAGGGCCAACCCTAAACCAGCTGATCTGAAAAAGTAAGAAGATGGCCATTTATCAAAAGGGAAACTGTAAAAAAGGACAACGGGAAATGTATATCGTTGAAATACGCCTACAGATAAAAATCTTACAGATACCCAGTGTCAACATTCAAATAAGTTGGACCATCTTTTCTTGTATATTTATTTATCTTTTAGTGGAATCTGGCTTCATATTCATCAAATGCTAAGAATAAGAATTGTGGCTTGATTGATGATAATCAGATAATTTTAAAATGTTAGGTGTAAGGATGACTCTGAATAATTACATGTTCTTTTTGGTTCCTCAGCTCTTGTGCGAAACAGAAGGAAAATTCACTTCTTCAAACAAGAAAAGGGATAATCAGCATTAGGAAGTCCAATCCTATAATTTCAGATCTTATCGAATTTGTGGAGTTTCTCCTAAATATCAACATCAGGTAAGTGCTGATTTTCACACCTATTCCAACTTCCTTAGTGAACATAAATGACGATGAAACAGTCCAGGTAGTATCTTCAGATCCAGATAGTTTAGTTACATTACCTTTCTCGACAAGACAATGCACAAAACATTATCTTTATATATCCACGCTCCATTGAATTAGTAGCCTACATTTTCATCTCCATTCCCCCACTTAACTTCCTTCAACCCATTAAAAATCTCGAAGTCATCAAAACCTGCATAGTTACCAATGAGTTTAGTGTAAATAATAGGCATGTTTGATTCGGTTGAGATTTTCAAAAACCAAAAACTACAATTACCAGCATCCAAATTCTCAGTTTCATCAGTTGAAGACCGCATTGGCATTGAGTTGACAGTAGTAGGAAAAAGTGATGTCCAATCTGAATTCCCACAGTCTTCTAAACAAAGCTCATTTGGAACAATCCAGTCTTCCAGAGAATTAACTTCATCAAAATTCATTGGTATCTGACTTTTGTTCCAATCAACCCTAATAAAAGCCAGTTTGCAAAAGGATAAGACTTACTGCCTCTCCCTTCTGACTTCATTGTAAAGAAGATTATACACCACTTACGTTTGTCTAATACGTAAATTGTACTGGACAAAGATAAGATCACTTAGTCGCTGCCTCTGGAGGAAGTTTCTAGTGTCATATAACTTCTCAAAAGGTACAAGACTGCGCTTACAACCGATTGAACTGCATGTTTGACTGAGAATACGAATAGCTAGAAGTGCCAAATTTGGGCAACCTCCACCATATGTATTCCACCATTCAGCTGAAAATACAGGCTTGAGTTATTAGAGCATACAATCAATGGCAGAAAGGAAAAGTTCTCTTAGTAGAACATAAATAGATGTTTCTCGTATCTTATACATTATGCAAGCCAAATTTATGCCTATCATGATTTCTCATGAAGTACCTCTCATTTTGCAACAAAAAGGATCTTTTAATTGGCATCCTTTTGTGTCCTACATACAACATATCAACAACTTAATACATACTTCCCATTGTTGGAATCTTTTTCCAGGAATTCTTACTGGTGCACATGGTTGTTGACTTCCGTTTGGCATGTCTGCCGTATATTTTAACAACATGAAAACTTGAAGGACTAGAGTACATATGGCGCCTGAACCAACAATCAATCTAATAACAGCCACGCACCTGGAAGCAAAGTTTCTCTGGCTCTAACAGCAATCTTTCTTCCAAGATCACCCACAGCACTCTTGTATACATTTAATTCTTTCACAATCTTATCCTGCAGTTCTGTGCTGGAAACCAACCTCTCTATGCAATCAAACAACTTTGATATAATATGATTATGCTTATCTCCTTCTATGCTGTAGTAGAACTTGGGATTTAAAAAGAAACCTGCAGCATGAAGAGGAGGATGATGTTGCTGTCCCCACCTGTGATCTATAATGTTCCAGTAAACCATATAATCCTCTCTCTTAACAAGTTCTTTTTTAATTGTCTCTTTAGCTCTATATATTCCTGCAAAAACATATCCCATTGCAGCCCTTTTTTCACTGCCAACTATTCCTAGAAGCCGCAAAAGTGGACTAGTTAATTGGATAATCAAGATGCACGAAGACCAAAATGATCGACTACTTATAGTATCTAGTATCGTCAATCCTCCCACTTCCTTGGAATATGGGCAGTCCAACCATTCCTGTGAGGTAACCATGGTTTGCAAATTAAGTTTTAATTCAGCCATTTTCTTCAATGTGGTAAAGTTAGTAGCTGAATGAGTTGGTCCCTCTAGCACAATATCATTGCCCCGAGTAAACCTTTTCATAAGATCCAAAACAACATTATGATTGTAAATATATCTAGTTACAGATTTAGCTTGTTCAATAACTGCACTTACCCATTCCAGCTTTCCAAAATCCTCAAGTATTAAATCAATACAATGAGTTGCACAAGGAGCCCAATACAAAGAGGGGAAAGTATGCATCAGCTTTTCCCCAACAACATGGTAACGTTTTTCACCATTGGTAATCACTTGCACAACATGTTCAGCTCCAACTTCCTCCACCACTTGTTTAATGGATTCATATAAACCATCTGCAGAATACATGATGTGAGAAATATCCACACATTTGAGGAAAACCTTGCCTTTAGAACAGTATACCAAAAAGTTTATCAAAGTTTTCCCACTTTTCGAAATCCATTCTTCAACCAAAATAGAACATCCACTTCTACTCCATATTTTCCTATGTTGTTCGATATCGTTTCTTATTTCTTTAGCCAAACACTTTAATATTAAGCCACGAAAATTGTTAGCTGTTGGTGCTACAACCCCTGATGTTCCAGAAGTTATAACATTAGCTAAAGGCTGAAAATAAGTTGAGTCCAGAAAATCTAAACTTGCTCCTATATCATACAGGAAACGCCCTAAGGTCATATTAAGTGGATTATCCACCCTTTCTGAACCCACTATGCTTAGAGGAACAATATCATCACCAATTGCATGAGAAGTTTTGTTTCTTGCGCTCTTCCTTCTGTCCACATTTCCATTACTGTTTCCTTCTTGGTTCACAAACAAATTCGAATTTGGATCAATTGAATTGCAGGCTTCAGTGGTTTTTGAACCAGTGTTAGCATCATCAGAAAGATTACCACATATGTTTATGTCACTGGAAGGTGATAATATTTCATTTACTCCTTCATGAACCAATTTCTGTTTCTTACTTGGCTTTTGTGGAGTCTCGTTTAGAGCCTGTTCCATCTGAAGCCTAATATCAGGTGGAACTTTCTCACAAATAGGTGCACTGCCCTTTCGACCTGCAAGATGCTCCTTGAATCGATGAATACCACCACCCTTAAACATTTTCTCACAATACTTACACTTGATGTGTACTCGTTCCCCATATTTGAAATGATGACAATGCTGCCAGGCCAAGTCCTTTTTCTGGCGTTCAGATCGTACCTGCTTCAAATTATCAAGTGGATTTGCAGAGGTACCTACATTACTGTGAGGCAAAACAAACTTAGCTACTTCTTCCCGCGTCACTTTTTTCTGTTTGATGTGCTTCCCCAGAACACCGTCTAGACTTTGTTGCATCAAGAGCTGAATATCTGCAGGAACTTGTTGACACATTGGCCCACCACCCTTACGACCTGCAAGATGCTCCTTAAACCTATAAATCCCACCACCCTTGAACAATTTAGCACAATATATACACTTCAGGTGCACTCTTTCCCCCGCCTTGATCATTTGACAATGCTGCCATGCCAAGTCTTGTTTTCGATGTGGCATTGGTGAGGGATCCGAACTTGAAGCCATTCAACTGCAAATTTCAAATAAATAACCCAAAAAAAATTTCTTCTTCAACTAAAACAAGGGTAAATAAAACAAAGATAGGCGGTACTAATAGATGCATATGCCTGCAACTGCAAGTAAACCATTGTTCAATTCATTTCACTTATCAGAACATGAATTCAAATTACAAAAAGGTAATGTACGATATTTAACATATAAGATGCCTGTAATATATCTAATCCAATTAAGTGAATTCGATTCCATGGTTCATATATCGTGATGTGTCTTTGACAACTTGCTCGTAAAGCATGCCTGTCTCCGCTCCATTACTCACAAGTCAAAAGGAAAACTATAACCTCCGAAATTTCACGGTATTTCTGCAGTAGTAGGGTCCTCAAGGCATCACGTTAACCGGGAAAAGGTTCAGCAAATGGAGGTTTTCAATCAATCAAAATCGGTTCCTTCACCATCTTTCCATAACTAGGCCTTCACAAAAACACTGCTTTCCTTAATAAAACAATAATCCAAAGAGAATCCCTTTATTACAACTTCCAACTAAACTCAAATGAAAAAAGCATTAAAAGTATTACAACAACGGGATAATTAGTTTCACCATTATATCAGTTCACAGTTCTAACAATACAAAGAACCATCTATACATACTTGGTTGGGGATGAAAACATTTTTGTTGGTCTGTGCAAAAGATCAAACTTTATAACTGGGGACGCTAGATTATCAATTGTATGTTTAGCAATTAGCGAGTAATTGATGCCCCAAAAAGCACCAACAGTGAAACATATACACATGCTTAAAGATCAAACCTTTTTTGTTGTTTGGTGTAAAAGATCAAAACTTTACTACTGGGAAGGGTAGATCATCAATTGCATGATTAGAAATTAGTAAGCAACTGAAGTCCCAAAGAGAACCCAAAATCATCCCGAGTCATAGATGATCCATGCAAAAGAGAGAACTAGAATAGCAGGGAAAAGGAAAAAGCAGAGACCCATAATTTTACAGACTGCATTATAGAACACAGAGTATACATATCAACTGTTAAAAGAGGCCAAAAAAGAAAAATTACAGGGACGAAGATCATACGGGTCGGACCGATGTTCTGGTTTTGACGACGCTCTGGTTGGTGTTGAGTCGGGTTTATACTTTACGGCGAGAAAAAACCGAAGGTTTCTGTGTGGGGTTAGGCTCTAAACAAGCCGTTGACGGGAAGTTTCGGGTGAACCGAAACTTTGGTCTGGGTTACAGGTCTGGTTTTGTGTCTGTTAGTCTGAGTATTCCTGTTTAGAAGAGGAAAGTATCAAAGTACCAAATAATTTTTGTTGCTTTATTTTGAGAAAAACCCAAATCTTTTAGTTTTATAAATTCATTAATAATGAGGAAAATACCAAAATCTATTTTGATAATAATAAAAAATATTGAAGGAAGCTAGAAAACAATATCAATGTTTCTCATTTTGATGAATTTGTTAAATCAAAAATTAAATTAATTTTATGAAGCATATAACAATTTATTCATACTAATTATATTTGGAAGTTTGTAAAATCATAAACATTGATTAAAAGTTGTGTCATACAAATTTATTAAAAATTATTATCTTTATTCTTTTTTAATATATAAATTTGATGCCTACCCTATGTGACACAAAACATGAAATAAATTAATTAGGTTAATTACAAATTAAGATGAAAATTACAATTATAGTTACATAATGGCAATTAATATGATATAAATATAACTATTTTAAAATCTTCTTTTGCTAAGAAACCTGTTTTTATCGATACAAGTTTTGACTAAACCAAATTAAGAAATAACAATAACAATAACAATTATTAAGAATCTCATTAAAATGTGGGACATGAAAATGTTTAATAGTATGCAACCTTGCTTATAAATATTAGAAAATTGGATGTTAAACTAAATTGAGTAGCATGTTATTAATTTCCCTTATAGTTATGTGCATAAATATTGTTGAATAACTTTTATTTCAATTATAAACATTATTGGAATAATATCTTTCGTAATCATTTCTTTTTATTATAATTAAATAACATTTGTAATTATAGCCCTTATCTTTTGTTTTTGAAATTTAATTATTAACTATGAAATTTTAATGAATAGAAAGAAATAATTTTTAAATATAATTTGAATTTAAAATATAATTATAATACATAGATAAATATATAGCGTAAAACCAAAAAAAAAGAAGTTTATACATTTTTATTTTATTTTTATATGTGATATATAATAAATTTTGATAATTAAATGAGATAAATTTGATTAAAGATTTAAAGTTTGATCACTCAATTAAAAATATTAAATTAGAAAATATGAGTTCATAATTGAATTATAAGTATAAACAAGTGATCAACTCACAATAACAACTTAAATAGTTATAATATATGGCAAAAGTATATAAAAAATAAAATCTTAAAATTTAGATAAGTAAATCAATATTTTACATTTTACGTTTTCTTTCAATTCATTTCTTACTTTTAAGTTTTGAAATATAAATGTTATATGAAAGCACTCTTTTATAAAGTTCAATTAGTCGAATAAGTAGACAAAATTGAGTACTATAAATCAAAACATGTCAATATGCTTTAAAAAAACGATCTAATCATCTCGTTGTAGGCTGAAAGAAATCGGAAGAACATTCAATAGCAAATTGGATTTATCAACTTTTGTGAACAACTTCTATAATTTTATAATCTAAAACTATATAATTTGACGGAATTGTTAATCTGCTCTACAATTTCCTGTTGAAAAAGGTTAAATTATTTTATTGCAATTGTTGCTCCGGATTTGTTCAGTCCACTAATGAGAATTGAATTTAGGTTAATAATTATCAAAATTACTAGAACTAGCCATTTGAATAGTTAATTCTTATCATTTATAAATCCTTTAACATTTCATGTTTAGTCAATATGAGATATTTTAACACTCCCCCTCAACTACAACTGAGATTGGATATCCAGTAATCCCTTGAAATAATTGAAACGATAACCGGACTAAGCCGCTGGGACTGAACATTCGGACGGATAATTGGGAAATTAATAATCCTACCATAACAACTTAACTTCAATAACAATTAAATTTGAGATGAAATTACATTGCGGATAAAATTTTATGGCATGTAAAATAAAAAACATTCAATGAAGTCCCTTCAATAAAAGGAACTGGAAGAATTTTATATTCAATAATATAAGTTGTGTTCAATTTTACAAAAATTATATAAATCCATTAAACTAAATACGAATGGTTAAAAAACTCATCTGGTTCAGTGGATTTAATCGTAAAAATTTTGAATTATCTAATTTTGTAGTTCAACTTTTAAATTTTCAGTTCAATTTATTTTAATAACTCTTACTAAAAATCAATTAGTTTACTAATTAATTGGTCAATTTTTATAAATTAGTAAGTTTTATAACCTAAAATGAATCGATTAATTTTTATTTAATAATCTTTTTAATTACACTTCAAATTATTTGATAGGTAAGAATAATCATATTTTAAATTCTTTAATTTTATTCAATCTTCAGCTAATTTTATGCTGGTTTAATATTAATTAAATATTTTAAACTTTAAATTTTGTATCTTATCAGTTTAACTTCTAATACAGTTTTTAAAACATTGATAAATACTATCAATTAGTGAAGAATTAAGCTCTAATCATACATATATTAGCAAGAATTTCTTTCCTAATCAACAAGTTATCATCAAAGTTGGTGACTTTGTTTCTATTTATGAACATAAAACAACCATCGTTAAGCCACAACTCAGTAGGTACGTGAATAAAAAATTGTATATATATCACGACAGTTATCGCTTCCAAGGACTGACCAGATGAAAAGAAAGCGGTTTTGTTTTCTAATGGATAGAGGAATAGGTTAAATGTTGGTGTTATCAATTCAGTATTGTGCTTCTGGGACGATCTCTTTAAGGTTGCACATGTATAAAGGGCAATAAACGAATATGTACGAAAAATATTTGATTTCGGTTATATAATTTCAAATGAGCTTTTCGAAGTCGAAACGAGCACGAATCCATCTACTTCTTCGTGAGAATTGCTCATCAAGACGCGATCAACGTCTTTCTACAGTTTCTCAAAACGTAAGTTTTCTTAATGGGTCAAAGAATCCTTATGCTTACGAATGACATAAGCAACTGCATAAGATCTTAATCTTTATATATATCATCCATATTGAGCTTCCCTATCACAAGCCCAATATGTGGCCGATCTATACTAATCGGGATCTATTTTTCACCCGAACTTGAACCCATGGACTTAGATTATTTATTGGTCACTTTATTATCTTTATTTGGATCAAATTACGTAATTTAACTGATAAGTTATTTGAAAAACAGAAAATACAATTAAATGTTGTCCCATTTTATGGGAAATATCAAAATTATCCAACATTCTCCTCCCTAGACAATACTTAATTGTGGTATTGATTTAAGTTTAAAACATTTTAAACTCGGTTAAGTCACGCTACTATATTAGTTGACTAAGTTTGAAAACAAAATATTTGATCCAAAGATAATGAAAGTCTATTATTCCGTCCTGCAAAGCTTTTGATACCGAAAAGTATCAAATACATGTGCCACGTGTGACACATATCCAATAGAATCATGCATATCTAATACCTTACTAACGTGAATGGGAAAATGAAGTGTGGCAAACTATGTTGATACATGTATGATCTAAATTGTATCATCTTTATTTGTAGATCTCGATTTTTTCAACTTTATGTTAAACTATATTAGAAAAATCTTGTTTTCTCTCACTGAATGCTAATCAACATTAGAGAAAACTTGTTTCCTCTTATCGAATGCTAAACTACATCAGAGAAAACCTCTATGTTCTTTAACTAAATGCTAAACTACATTATGAAGCCTTTATGAGATCGAAAACTTATATCCCCCTATGTCATATCTAAATTCATGAATATCAGTATAAAACTGTATACATCTAAATTACATAGGCTCAAGGTCAATCTATATATATACCCAACCTTAAAATGCTTAAGATTGACACAGATGTGAAGACTTTCACATGTATTATGACTATGCATGATAACAGTTATTACTAAGGATAAATGATGATCATCTTTGTTGATCAACCACCATACTGTCATAATACATCAAAATGTATAAATGTACAAATGTACATAGAGCAAACATGACAAATCCCTAACTAACAATGTTTAAGGACTTCAAACCACCTATATTGTATACTTGTTTTCCAAATACAAGTGGGCAAAGTTCTTTAGTTAAAGGATTGACTTATAGTTTCTCAGTCTTTAAATACTCCAAATCTTAATGTCACCTTTTCGTATACACATCGCTATGGTCAAATATTGCTAAGAACTTGTGATATTCTTTGTTGTTATTAAACAATACAACAACAAGATTATCACAGTACAATCGAATGGGTCTAGCCACTAAATTAACCACAGACAACTCAGAAATCAAGTTTCTAAGCTAAACCATATGTGAAGCAACCCTATAGCATGCATTCTGCTTGTATGGTCGAGAAAATCACCCATGTCTATTTGACACTCTTCCACAACATTATATCATCTTCAAACATAAAAATGTAACCTTAAGTGGACTTTCAATTATCTGGACATATAACTAAAATCTGAATCTAAATTCTCTACAAAGTTTAGTTGTTGACTTTTCTATATGTCAACATATAATCCTTGGTATCTTTTAAGTATCTCAACACTAGCTTAACTGCATTCTAATAGTCTACACTTAGGTCATCCAGATATTGACCAAATAGTCTAACGGTAAGTGCAATCTCTAACCTAGTGCATACTTAGGCATACATTAGGCTACCAACCATACTATAATATGGAACATTCCTTATAGCTAATCTCGTTACTTTATTCTTTGGACCTTATGCTAAAGATAATCTCTCACTATGAGAGAATGGTGCTACAATTGGTTTACAGTTAACCGTATTAAACCTTTATAGCACATACTCAATGTATACTTTCTGTGAGAGGCCTAATGAGTGTTAAGATCTGTGATGATAAATTTGTACACCAAGGACAAACGACGCTTCACTAAGGTCCTTCATATTGAAATGCTTAGCCAAAAGTTGCTTAACCTCATGCAATATGGCCAAGCTATTCAATGTGAGCAATATATCATCCACATGCAATAATAGCAAGATAACCTTACTCCTCCTAACCTTGTAGTAAGCAACTTTAAAGTATATTTTTCATGAAGCTGAAAGAGGTTTCAACCTCATTAAATGTAAAGTATCACTTTCAGGAGGTTTCATGTGAACCATATATTGGCCTGCTCAAAGTGCAAACTATGTCAATTCTATCTAGATCCTGAAATCTTTTAGTTCGTTCCATATAACCCTCTTTATAATGGTCTTTATTCAGGCAACTAAGCGAGTCCATAAATCGCTGAACTTTATCCCAAAATCCTTTAGGTCTTAAAACTTATTTACATCTGACGAATTTGCAGTTCCGCTGCAAATTAATTAGCTCCCAAACCTTACTATGCTTCATGGCTTGCATCTCATCAGTTATTGCATCCCACCATAAATCCGTATTGGGTCTAGAAATAACTTTTATATAAGTAACTAGATCCGCAACATGTATAACATCATATTCTTGTTCACTAAATAGACTATGTAATTAGATGAGAGAATAGGTTGTCTCACTCTCGTGGATCTATGCTATTGCATTAGATCTTGTACCCCAAGAACCTCTATGTGTTCAACTATGGGTTCTTATTCCTCTATAGGCGTGGTACACTAACCTAGATCTACCAGATCTAACTGTATGAGTAGCAGGTACATAATAAATGTAGTATCCACTCTGCTATCATCTGAAGGATCAAAGGGCCTATCATCATCATAGACATCATATTCCAGAAAATTAGTTATTTGTGATTCCACTATTCTGGTCCCTCTTTCTCTACAGTAGAATTTGTTTAAAGAGGTTGGGATATCTAATTAACAACAATGAGTAGAACGAGTTTGTAATTTATCTTTATAAGGATTATATTACCTCAACAGCAAAGCCCCATACACGAATGTATGCAAGGCTAAGTTTCTACACTTCTAGATAATCAGGTAAATTATTCCTGTGCTATCTTCATGTCCTTTAAGGTGCGGTTATGCTTTTCAACAACACACTATTTTGCTCAGAACTACCCAACATAGTAAACTTTGTTACTATTAAAATCAATTCCATATATATAGCAAACGGACTTTTTCATGTCCTAAAACACCATGTTTGTCATGATACTCTCCTCAACAATCAGATCCGACTATCATTATGAATTTTTCTAATTGGTTCTCAACCTTTAGTTTTTAAGCAAGAACACATAACTATAATGGGAATACTCATCAACAAATGTCATAATACATTTAAAATTACACAATGCAACTGTATAAGGTCTTCGGATATCCGTATGTATCAAACTCAATAAGTCAGAAACATAAGTTAACTCAACTTATTCCTGTAACAATCAATGCATGTTTCCATATTATCATAATATATAATTGAAAGAATGCATTCTTTAATTAATCTCTTAACCCTAGCTCTGGAATGTGGCTTAAACTTTTATGTCACACAATGTATGGCTTATCATTCTTTAGGATTCTTCTTTTTATGACTTGTTCGGCAAGATACAAAGAAGCATATATCTAATTTGGGGTAAGACACATTTTATACAAATCGTATGACAAGAAAGTTATACCAATATGCTTTGTATTAAACACCAACTATACAATAGAAGCATTAGATACAAAACATTAACCTTCTTTGTCCAAAAGTGATACAAAGATCACATACAAAATATGTCGTGTAAAACCAAAATTAACCTTACAACAAGGTTCAGTATATACATCCCCTATAGATATTACATTCGCTTCAGTACTCATTGTTGTCAATTATCAGTTCTTCCTTCCTTTTGTTTGGCTCTATCCTGAATATGAACTCCTGCATTGTGGAAGCATCATTATAAGATGCTCCACTGTCTAGTCACCAAGAACTTACTGTGACTATAGCAAAATTAGATTCATAAATTGACAAGCCAAGGAGTTACCCAATGGTCTCAGTCTTTCTTTCTAAGCCTCATACTATTGGTTTCTTTATATCAGTAGGAGCTTCACTAGCATTGGATTGACCAGCATCAGCATGTGGAGAAGATTTAGTCTTTTTACTTTTGAACTTAGCGGACTTTATATTTACTCTCCCTTTAGTTATTTCGAGGGCTATCGGAGTAGCAAGCCTGAGTTTCTCCTTCTTAGCAACCAATGGGCAATCACAACATTGAAGACCCATTCCTCATACAACGAACAATATGTCATCACTATATTACTAAACTTTAGAAGGAGTGTATTCAGAGTCTAGTGAACTATGAAGATATCAGGAAGAGAAACATTCAACATCTTTATTCTACTGTGAAAATGTATCATTCTTGATATGTACTCCATAACTCCCCTTCTTCTCGTATACCTTATGAAGAAAAATTCTTTCATCAAGGCACTCATTTCAACATTAGGTGAGACTGTATATCTCTAGGAGACATTATTAAGAAACTCCTTCGTTATGTCTGTGTCCAGAAGTCCACTTAGTAGATGGTCAGGTATGGGTCTCTTATGGTCATGTAACATAATCTGTTAGACCAAACCCAGGCTACATAAGCTGTTTTATGAGCTATCGAGCTCATTGATATAAGTGGAGATGACCTATCCGTCTATATGGCCATCTTAATTTCAATTATCTCCATAGTATTTAATACATCCTTTGTCCACTTCTTCGTATTGAAATCGGTCAGGGTTTCAATAGTGACACTAATATTGTTGACCAAAAAGATGACTACAAAATCATAATGTTTAGATTAACACAAATGTAGGACAACAACAATACTCAAAGCCATTAAATAGTATCTATACCGAGAATCTGGTTACACATATTATGAAACACCTGTGGGTTGAATACATAATATATATAACTAGACCTTCACATAAAAACGATCAGAGTGCAAATCACCAACTCTTATAATACTACCACCTGTGGGAGAATAGATCATTTAAGTAACGATTTTCCTCCATCTAATGCCTTTATGCGCATCTCAAAATCTCATATAAAACCAACGCTTGTGAGCAGAATAGCCAAACATGATACAAGAGACATCCCCCAATGTACAAGCATAACAATTCAAAACACTAACTCAAAAGGCCACTGTAGTGACTACATCCTGATCAGCACTTAAAAAGTCGATAATCATAAGGGATATATCTTTATGTTGTCCTCACGTTCTTTATGTTCATATGATATGTGACAATATAACATCAATACATGCAAAACTCGAATGCATAGCCTCATTGTCACGAACTTGTGTTGAAGACATTCACTGAAAACTTTATTTGAGACTTTTGTAGTGAAAAATCTCATTAAAGTGACTATCGTGCGTCACTAAACACTGAATCGCCCACCTGAGATACAAGAACCTCATGTATTTCCCTTATGGCAAGTTTGTTGCCTGAAAATTCATTCAAAAATGACTTTAGAATGTATTAACTCCTTTTCCGAGTGACCATCGTGCGATCCCAAACACTGAACATTGAACATGAGACCTGAGATACAAAAACTTGAAGTATCTCTCTTGCTCGAAATTGACTTTAGAATGTCTTAATTCCTTTTATGGAGTTAAACTTTAATTTATTACTAATATAATAAATCTAGAAAAATAGAAAACTCACTTTATGAATTTCTCGGATTTGGAAACTAACTTAAGCCACCTCAGGGCATCCTTACTAGAAATCTGAAACTTTTGTTTTTTTTAGTTACTATAGTGGGCTGATGCTAACGTTGGGTCAGCAAGTTGACGTCAGCCCCATCATAGATGCACCAAGAGAGAGTAGGTGTGTGTGGTGCACATGCCCCGATGCGCACCCACGCGGTTGTAACTAAGGTCGTGTGGCGCATATGCTGAATCACACGACTCAACGTTGTCCACACGAATGTCGTCAACTGTCTGGTGCGTCCAATGCATGTGCCAGACTAACCATCCCTTAGGTTGTACTGTGAGTCGTCGGGCATGTGTGGCACCCATGCCTAACAGTCTAGGCAATTTTCAGAGAGTTTTAGGATCTTTTTTTGCCCTTCTAGGCTCGTATTGATCTCATTTCTTAAGGCTAAACACTTTTAGACCAATTTCATGCAATAATAAACAAGAAAAAACTAAAAACGAAAGTTAACTCTTCGAGAACCTTATGGAAAAAAACTGAAAATTTTTCATTTTTAACCACCAAATTACGTCACTGCTTTGATATCACATGTAATACGTAACAAGACCTTAGTTACATATCCTGAATCGAACATAAGAGGGCAATAAACGAAGATATACTTTAAACGAACTTTTCAAGGCCAAAACGAGCATGAATTCACCGTCGTCTTCATGAGAACTATTCATCGGGATGCAGTCAACGTCTTTCTACAGTTTTTTCAAAACGTAAGTTCTCTTAACAGGTCAAAAAATTCTTATACTTACGAATGACATGTGTAACTGCAAAAAACCTTAACCTTTATATATATATATATATATATATATATATATCATTTATATCGGGCTTCTCTATCACAAATTCGATATATGTCTGGTCCACATTGATCGAAATATATTTTCTAGCTGGACTTCTACCCATTGACTTAGATCATTTATTGGGTAACTTTATTGCCTTTATCTGGATCAAATTACGTAACTTAATCGATAAGTTATTAAAAAATCGAAAAATACAACTAAATGTTATCCAACTTTATGAGAAATGTCAAAATTATCCAACATTAGCACCATTGTTAAGTCAATTCTAACTTTCTTTGTTTAGACTTTAATTTTCTTATATATATTTATATGTACATATATATATGCAAAAGAGATTTTTCATTTATGTATAAGGGAATTCATAATCATGTCATTACTATGCATACCCCAAACCGGTTACTTCGGCCATTATTGTGTGTTGCACCTTAACACTTGTACGTTCCTTGATCTAAAACTTGCGGGTAAAGGAGAGGGAAAATGCTTAACCTCAATACTATTAGACTAGCTTTGGTGGCCACAACACATTCTTATAATACACAAGAGACATGATTGGTACATGGTTAGTTGATAAGCTCCCCCGTTTAAAACAAAACCATGTAGTTAAACCTCACCCACTCTTTTATCCCTTTAGACATACAACCATGTTAAACATAGTAACTTGATCTGATTTGAAGTCATTTGCTTTGCCTGTTTTCGTTTTCCAAGTTCACGGGGGAGTTCTTACACGAGCTTGCTTCCTTACTCTGATGTCGTGTTTCTTAATACGTGTCTTGTAATAATACAGCACCTTTTTTTTTTCCTATTCAGTGTTGTCATTGCGTGTCTTACTTCCAATCTCAATCAGAAGCAAAGCTTTCAAGTGGTACAAAAATGGTGGACTCACTCGTTTGGCATTTGGAACTTAATAGCTGTGCTACTTGTCGTTTGTGAAATTTCATGTTACTTCCCCTTTTGAGCAATCGAAGACAAAAATAAATCTCAGAATCATTACTCCCCTAACAAAAGAGTAATAGATCCATGAATGATTATGGCATCAGTCATTCTTCTACAACCCCACATAGCCATTCTCTTGCATAATTAGATTTGAGTATCAACTTTGGGTTGCTTCTATCTGCTTGTGAACAACTATTGTGGTCCAACAGAAACAGTGAGTACTTAGCAAAAATAGTTTGAAGCCAAAATGATGAAACATCTTTTGTCAGCTTTTGATTTGCTACGAACTTAACTTCTGTGCATAGCCTTAAAATCATTATCTTATCCAAGGTGTATTTGAACGTATTAAGAAACCCCAATTATTACTGATATGATTAAACTAAATCCGGAAAGTAATTCAATCGGACGGCTGCCAAGCAGAGGCAGTCAACAACGACAGATCCTTCCAACCCAATTTCAGCCAACCATTTTCCTCCACCAGGGTATAACCTTTCCAGGGGAACATACCCAACAGCAGACTAGCTTGGGCTGCCGGGTTACCCGCAAGCGATACGGGTCGGAAGCCCACCCGTCTGAGCTCATCTCCCCACCTTTCCACCTTTACCTCACCAGTCCTCTTGGGCCCACCAACGGCCACGATGTTCTTGATTTCACTCCCAAACAACTGGTGCTCCACCATATGCCTCTCCACGTTGTCCACACCCAATCCGTCTCCCAGTGCATCAAATAACGCGCTAAAGTAATGCAACGCCTCGACGAACCGCGCCAAGAAATTACCCCCGTGGCTGAGATCCTGCTCAACGGTCGTGATCAATATGGGTCTCAACAAAGTCAACAATCTCAACGTCCCCAAATCGCTCCCGCTGATGTCATATAAACAATGATGCATCCAATGCACCACTATAGCCTCTCTCGGTCTAATCCCGAGTTGACTCAGATCGGTCAGATTCCCTATTTTCCCTTCCACCGGTACGAACTCGAATGGTAGACCAAACGAGTTCGCGAAGTCGGCGAGTCTACGCCCTGTTGACTCCAGCAACTCGGAGGACGGCCCGAACCCTGTGATTCTAACGGAACGGATCTTCTTAGACCGGGAAGCGAGGATGTGGAACAATCCCGGCCATTGAAGGCCTTGCATTATATCAAGGTCGATGATGTGGACGCGGTCCTCACCGTCCAATGCTTGGAAAATAGCTTGATTAGCGGTGAAGTGAGAGAACTTGATCAATGGACTGATCGAGTTGTATGATTGCAAAGCGCTGAAGATCTTCTGCGACTGCGTTATGGTCAGGGCTTTGGAGGTCAGAGGAGTGTAAGTACCTAAACACGAGCTCACCACACGGGATTGTAGCGCGTGGGCGAAGTACGCGCCGACGCGCTCCGGCGAGGAACCGAACGGTGAGGAGAGCTCGGAAATCTGAGGGAGGAGATCGTTGGCGTCGTTGAGATTGTCCATGGCAACGCACTCGGCGCATTGCAAGAGAAGGCCGAGGAGTCTCAGGCCAGTAGGCTCACCTTCGACGACCGCCGCAGACTCTTCCTCTGCAACTGCCTTCTCGCCAGATAAACTCGGACGCTTGGAGGCAGGATCGTCGGGATCATCATCTCGGTCGACGCGCTTCTTCTTCATGGAATTGCTGGGGTTAGAGGAGGAATCACAACTGATTGTGGACTGAGCAACTAAGCTCTGAATCATTATAGAAAAGAGAATCCAAAATGACGGGAGAATCTGAGGGAAAGGTGAAAAACTTTCCAGAGGGACAAGAGCAGAAATGTGTGTGAGAAAAAAAAAAAAAGGGTCGGTTGATCTGTTTGGATGGTGAGAAAATAAAGCAAGAAACCGAGGGAAAATTGAGGTACAAATCCCCATAACTTTAATGTTACGCTTTGGGCAGCTTATAAAAGCGATTTGGTTGTCGTTTATGTTATTTTTCTTCTTGAGGTACTCCGTTTGGGTGTGTCGTTAAGTCCGTTTGATTTGGGATTATGTGAATTAATCAAATAATTAAATTCATTTTATTAATGGGAGTGGGGTTAGTGGTATTATATTCAAAATTTGTCTGCTTTGGGGAAATCGATGTGTCTAATAAATCTATTACTACTCTAATGAATAAATTTATGATCAGTTCACTTTAATTTATGTATGTGGCTGTCAAATCATCTTTGGCATTAGTGATTATAATTTTCATTTGAGTGCTCCAACTTATATGGCATCTATGTATTTAGCTAAATAATATTTTCTGTGCAGCTAAAATGGAAAAGAAAAGTTGTGCTTTTTAAAATAATTATGAAATTTACAAGAGTTATTATTTAATTCTTCAAGGTGAGCTATGATTTTATAACCATATGCGAGTGAGTTCTAATTAGTATATGGGTTTTGGCTTTTGGCTTTTGACTTGCATGGATTGATTGTACTGATTAGAAAATGCTATAAATTATTCTATATTATGTTGAACTGTCATATTAAATTATATTAAAAAATGTTAGCATTTATTTTTTTATAAATAAAGTTATTGACATAATTTAAAATATTTTTCAATTTTAATCATATAAGAGAGGACTAACTTTTAATATAATTAAAAATAATATTTATGTATTTTGATTCTCTAAACATTATTTTTGTATTTTTAAATTTTAATATTTGTGTTTAATTTAGTTCTTTAATCTATTCTTATTTTTTATTATTATCTACTTTAATTATATAAGATAGGCAGATATATATATTTAATTTAAGTATAATAAATAAAATATAATTATTGAGAATCCTTCCTTATTTTTTATTTAATGCCAAAATTGGTACAAATTATTGATAAAGTATTTGCAACAACAATTTTTGTACTTGTTTTACATGTGTCATTTACATGTTTTAGAAATTTTTTACAAGTTCAGAGACAATCTTTTTATCTATCAGTTAGGAATAAGGTTGTGTATTATCGAGCCTTTCCAAACTTTGCATATCAACAAGACTTTCACTAAGTTGTTAATGTTGTTATTATAAAATTTTTCTATGGGCAATATAAATTATCATTTCTTTTTTTACCTCTTTTAGTTTATTAACATCATTGTGATTTGAGAATAATGTTTTTTGTAAGGTAAAGTGTTGCATGAAATTGTTCAGTTTATTTTAGAATCTTCCACTTAAGAAATGTCAAATTTTGTGGTCTTCTTGTGAAATGCTTTTTTACACAAATTTTTATAAACTCCAATTTAAAAGATGGTTACATTTGATTGTCATCTTCTTCAAAAAGTTAGCTCACGTTTGTTTTGTTTTGCTTTGATTAAATTTAGGAGTAGTTTTACCCTTGGCAACAGTAGATCCAATGAAAACTTACCTAAGTTAAGAACAAAAGGAGTAATCTTGGCATGCAGTGTATAGGTATCTCAGTAATGGCAGCCAAAGGGGGTTGATGTGCTCAAAGAGACTTCAACTTTATAAGCTATTTACAGAATTGAACAGCATCTTAGAAAATGGTTTTTACTCTTTTAGCTCCTCATTGTTAGTAATTTACATTTTACTAAGAGTACTAGGCCTAGTAGCAAGCCCCTCTTATGGGAACTTATTGAAGATACCTACCCTTCTCAAACCAAATCCTCTGTCCCATTTACTCAGAATCTATTATGTTCCACTCATCCACAGCCATAGATTTTACTGGAACCTACTAAAATCTATAGCTGTGGATGAGTAGAACAGAATAGGTCCTGAGTAAATATAGACAGAGGATTTGGAGCCTACCCTTCTAGGATTGGTTGTATAAGTTTCCTGACATAGTTTCAAAAGATGATAGTAATTTTTAGAAAAGACCAATTGGATATCTTGATTGTGGTCTTTACTCATCAAACACTTCAATTGCATCTCATGACCAAATACTTGAGAAACAACAATTTCTGCTTCCATTTCTAGAAACTGAATCCTTGTAACAGATTACTGGACAGGATGAGTTGGAAATGAGTGTTCTGGACCTATTTTATGTGAACAAGACTGTCCATTCAGATTATGCTGTTTTCTGTGTCTTCATGACTTATTAGCCTAAACTCCATTCAAGTTTTTCTCCTCGGTGAGTCTACTAACTATATATTTTACTCTCTCAAGTTATGTATATGCTGCATACAATTGGTTGGACTCATATGGGCAATTAGGGCTTAAGCTAAAAACAGAAGAAAAATTAGAATTAGAATCCTCAAATTCTAACTTCAAAGGAATCCAAATGATTGTTCAAACTTAGAAGTTATGGCACATGTTACTCAGTATGAAACTCCTTGCTTGACAGGTTGTTCTTATAAGTTCCCCAAAATATACATTCCTAAGGAATTAGTGTAAAGACAAGAACCCTTGTTTGGTAAAATGTTTGGAACCCCTGTTTGGTAAAATGATTGGTTAAAATCATTGTCCCAATTTTACTTGCATACAACATTCGTTTTCTCGATAAAAGGTTCATACAAGTTGGAATGAGTTGGATGAAACACGGAAACTTGTTACAGTTCCAGTAGTAGAGCTACATGGGATTGGAAAAATTGTGGGCAGCCCAAACGTTGATGTCATTCCTCAAAACAACCGTTATTTTGTAAATTTTGTTTTAATGTTCTATAAACCAAACTTCTTCATCTTATCCAAACAGATCCAAACCCAACCAAACTTCAAGTCAGACTTAAACTGCATCCCAAGACCAAGACCAACTCTTTACCATTCTTAGAGCAACAATCTAAGAAATGAATCTTTGACTTTGTAGCTTATTACTTGACCTACTTTGTCTTAATAACTTCTTTTGGTCATTAATAAGGAATTATGGCTTGAGATGGGGATTTGACAGGTAAAAACTACTTATCTACTAGATTATGCTCCTCTATTGTCGTGTACTATATGATTCACATTTATATGCTTAATGATAAGCACAAGAATCTTTACAGAACAGACAAAACCGGCTATTCCATACATCTAAAAACTAAAAAAAAAAACAAATAGAATATCTTGATTGAAGAATGGAAAGTACTGATAAGATACAATTAAAGAACACGACCCTTCTGTACTGAAAAAGATATTAAGATAAATGAAAAGGTCAGTGGCTTTACTAGTGACAATGATTCATCCTGGTTTTTGAACACGAGAAGACTCCTGTGAACCTAGGATTTTCGTCAAAAGGTGACTCATTAGAATAAGGAACCGAAGGTTTGGTTCCAGCAGAAAATTTTGTCACACAAACCCAGCACTAGAGATCTCAACACACCCACTACATGATATTGGCTTCAAATCAAGGCAAGAGATTCCTATCAAGTGTATCCCTGAAGGATAAGTGAATCTGGCACTTGAACACTACACTTCTACAAGCTATCAAAATGTCCAAGAAACCATGAAAAACCAATTGATACTGAAATCTAGTTCAACAAACCCACATGAACAGACATTGAAGATAACATTATATAAATAAACACAAGCCAAACAATTACAAGATGCATTGGAAAATTAAGCAAATAACATGAAATGCAAAGGATGTAGAAGTATTAAATATAGAGTTTGATTCTAAAATTAAGCAGATCTGGAAATGTTGCAACAACAATCAACATTTAACAGTAACTAATTAACAAAAGTCTTCATCTTGATCCATAACAAAACTCATTTCTTTAATAAATATTCTTCCAAACAAAACAAGACTATAGAACAGTAGTATCTGAAAACCAATCCCACAAGCTCAAAACCTGAGCTTTGTAAAGAACCACCGGTTCTTTCCCGTCTTGAATCGCTCCTGGAACCTGGCTTTTGACTCCTTGGCGGCGACTATCTTCTTGTCCCTGCTCTGCAACACGTCGACGGAGACCACGTCCTTCAAGTCGACGTCGAGCGTGTAGCGCGTGGGCATGAGATGCTGGTAGTTTACAAGCTTGATGAAGCACTTGACGCGAGATTTCTTGGCCGTCTTCTTTGCGGAATCCTTCTTGATGACCTTGCCAGGGTACTTCTTGATTCCAGCGACGAGGCAGTGGCCGTAGGGGCGGTCGCGGGTTCCGTCATCGAAGGACTTTACAATCACCGCCTTCCTGCCGGCGTAGCGGCCCTGGAGGAGGATGACGGCCTTGTTTGGCTTGAGAAACTTCACCATCTAGGAGTTGTCTCTGTTCTTCACTGCCTCACTCACTCACTCGCTCCCTCCCTCTCTCTCTCTCTCTCTCTAAGCCCTATTCTTTTCAAATGTTGATTTAAATATAAAGCAATAGAAACCCTAGCAAGCTCTTTAGGGCTTGGGCTTAGGCTTTAAAGGCCTTCGAGATGTAAAATTCGATGCCAATTAAAAAATGACCCACCCATAGTTTTTTAATTTAATTAATTTTATATTATAATTATTACCTGTAAATATTATTATAAGAGATTATATTTTTATTTTTAAATAATTTTTTAAATACATTTTATTTTAATAAATGATTCAACAACCGATTTATATTTTATCTGATCACTAAAAAGTTTTTAAGGTATGAATTTATAGGATAAACTTCAATTTAAAGTTTTTATGACATGTTTAATTTAAGTTTAAAATAAAGTTTATTTCATAAATTGACTTAATTTTTTTTTAAAATTGAGTTAATTTAACTCTATACAAGTCTAAATAAAACTAACTATAAAAATAGTTAAATAAAATACCTAAGAATTGTCAATCTATTTATGAAAATTAGATTTAATCATAAATTTAAAGTTGAGTTTGCCCTACTTATTCTCTACGAGCCCTCATTTTTTTTATGTGTAATAAGTAAAATTTTAAAATATATAATATTTTATTAATTACTTATTTAATAAATTCTTTCAAAAGAGTCTCTATTAATTACGGATAAGGATAAGGTTGTATGTTATTGGACTTTTTCGCACATCAAGTAAGATTTATTCAGGATATTGTTGTTATTGTGCTTATTTAATAAATTCATGATTGCTATTCAACTGACGCTAACCCTAGACCTTTCAACACAAAGTCTTTGAAGGGTGTTGAAAAGTAGAACCAAACTTAAAAGTCTTTGAATTCATTTTCGATAACCAATTTGATCACTTAATATGAACACGACCAAACTTACTTGTGAACAAATTCAACTCGTGTTTTGCAAGTCTTAGTCTTTCCTCACACTAAATCGTCTTATTACCAGTACTCCTACTTAATACAATTTCTAAGCTAAAAACGACAATTATCATCTTCCAATCGCCTTTGAACAAGAAGTAAAAAGATCGATTATCCGTAAGTGGGAAAACTTAACCAAATATAAGACATAATATAAAGAGAAATCGGAAACTATGAATCAAATCCATATACATTTCAACCACTCTTGAGATCTCCAAAGAAGTATTTCTTTTATTACATCAACAAATAGGAGAGTATAAACTGTAAACTATGAATATGACAAGCACAAATGGATGGAAAAACCCCCATCTCAGCCCTAGAAGCAAGCATCCAAGGCGCAGCAGCAGCACAAGGTAGCACAGCTGCATAAGAGAAAAGCACAAAATATAAGAACACAACTGTCTGAAACACGATCATCAGAACTTGTAAATGAAAAAAAATATATATATATATATTTACAGTAAATGAGATTAAACTTACCAGCCCTTACAAAAGGTATCACCTCTGGATTTAGTCTCCACATGAACAGGTTTTTGAGCATAGGATTGATAGTCTTTGAGAGGATAACCCGCCGGAGGTGGTGCTACATAGGCACTTGGACCGGTTGATACTGGTGGTGGAGGATATGCTGTCAAATTCCATGCATACTCAGTTTTTTACATAATCAAAAGACAATCATATGATCATTGTTTCTGTAAACTGTATCTCCCATGTTAACGCCAATCATTCCAATTAGGACAGCCAAAATACAGTGAAGTTCTAAGATGAGAAGTTCATGCATATAATACAAGAATCAACACATTAATGGGAAGAAAATCCTTGTCTTTTCTGAGTAATATCACACAAATAACCATTTTTACGAAAGAGAAAGAAAGGAATAAGATGAAACACACCTGCAGCCTGATTCTGATTCATCTTGGAAGAAAAGCTTTTCCTGAGAGATGATTGTAGTATCGATATGTATATTATTTATAGAGAAATATGATATGTAGGGGAGGGAGAAGAAGAGGGACTAACTGTTTACTTTCCTTCGTGGAAGGGACTTGTAGCTAAGCTATGACCTACCTTTCGGAACAAGATTCTCTGTCTAGTTTTATGGTATCTTATTGTGTCCAGTAAATCTCAACCATTCATTTATGTGAGTCCCATATAGGCTCCACATAAATAAACATGGAGCCCGCATAAATAAATGGCTGAGATTCACTGAACACAATAAGATACCATAAAAACTGGACAGAGGATCTGGACTCCTACCTTTCAAGGAAACAAAAAGCAATGGTGGCTGACAGGTACACCGTGTGAACATAAGAAGGGTTGATTCAACCTAGAGGACATTGGTTGGTCAAACTCAAATTCTGTTAGCTATTACATTCTCTAAGTCAGTAAATTGTTGCACA
>JANVCQ010000003.1:2755092-2774274 GCA_025531925.1 Erythroxylum plowmanianum | reverse complement strand
ATTGCTGTGATGCTTGTAGCAGGCTCGGCAAGCATCATAATCGGCCAGACAAGGCATAGGCTTCTGGTATGGAAGCTTAAATTCCTTCTCATGGAGATCCTTGGCCTTCTCTGTTACTTCTTGCACCATGTTATCCTCCTGCTTCTGCAACTTCTCCAGAACCTTTTCACTCTCTTGAAGAACAGATCGAATTGCATCCAATTCTGCATGAGCAGGCTGCACAGGAGGATTTACTACTGGCGTATACAAACTTGGTTGAACTGGCCAACCTGATGCAGTTCCTCTCTGCGATTCAGAACCATCATGAAACTGCCTCTCATTGACCTTAGTTTGGGGTTGAGAAGGCTCTCGTGGTACCTTAGGTTTAGATTTCTTTGCTCTCTTCTTTACTTTCTCACCACCATTAACAAGCTGATTGATAAGATTGCCACTCATCTGAATTGTAAAATCTCCCATAATACCGAATGCCTCCAAAAACACCTAAAACTGTCACAGAACTAATTATGTTGGTCCAGGAAAAAAAAAGATGTAAAGCAATCTTATATCAAACAAAATAAGTTGCAAATCAGAAACAGGCTTGTCACAAGTTCCAAAACACCCACATCAAGGTCAAAACTCTACACAATATACTCTCCTCCTGGGCAGTTCATTAATAACAGCAAACTATCAAAAAATCTCTTATATCAAACAAATTCCGACTAGAATAACACAGCAACAATGCGAAAGGAGCAATAAAATGTAAATATCAAATCAACCCTTTAACTGATTACGAATGGATTCTTACACTACCAAACCCACAAAACAAATACCCCATCAATTCCATTCATGCACAAAGTTCAACAGTGGTCATTTTCACCTCGAACCCACTATCAAAACTTGATTTCAACCAATGCAATCTCCTCGACAACCACGCCGCAGAGTCCAATTTAAGAAAAAACCCGAAGTTTACAATTTCTAATAAAACAAAACAGCGTACTCCTTTCTCTATTGTTCTAAAACTGGTGAACAAAAATTCACAATCAGAATGCCATATACCGAAAGATCAAAACTTGAGAAGATAAATGGGGAAAAGGAAATTACTTGCTAATAGAAGAAATCACGATCCAGTAAGCTCCGGGACAGAAGAGAAAAGGAACCCTAGGGAAGGAGAATTTACGATTTACAAACAAATAGAACCGAGGCCCAATGGACTCTGACGTAAACAATTTCTAATGTCTCAGTCTTGATTAAGATCAAATCGATATCAGTTCATGCTTCATTGTGTTAATTTCACTTCTTTAAAAAAAATATAGTTATAATATTCTTAAGATCAAGTCAAATAAAAAATAAAATGACCAAATAGGAAATAAGCTAAAAATTATTTGTAATATAAATTAATGTTATCTCATTTTTATTTGCGCTCTTTTTGTTATTAGTGTGATTTTCTCAAATGAAATTGTTATAATCACATATTAAAATAACAATCCATTTATTAAGTTTTAAAAAGATATGTTTGTTGCTCTTTTGTAACTATAAAATCCTATATTTGAATTACGGAAGTAACCTGCGCACATTAACTTTTTGACATTTATTTTTTAAGTTTAAGAGAGGAATTGCAATTGGACCATTCACTGACTTCAATTCCATTACTTTTTCATACATGGAAAAGCTTAGTTAGCTCATTTGTAAACTACAAGTAATTATGCTGTTTTATGCTTCAACTATGCTTTTATGATTCCTTAGTTATGTTTCTTATTGTTATTCATCTCCATGCTACTTCAAAGTTTAATACAACTACTTAGACAGGTTCATTACAAGAAAAATAATATATTTTGAGGAAATTTTCACTCATCACACTAATTTTATTTTTATCTAAAAAATTACTAGTTTTAAAAAATTATCACATATAATTAAAAAACAGACTAACATCCACCTTTAACATGCCATAATTATATTAGCTTAGATTGATATGGTCATATCATGTAGCCTTCGTCAACTGATAATCTTTGATAATTGACGATTTTCTAAAAATAAAAAATAAAAGTTGCTTTAACAAATAAAAGAAATCTCATAAAATTCTTGAATTTATCAGTGATTAATCATGTTCTGTTCAACCCTTAATTGCGATCACGTCATCTCTTCCACTTCTCGTGTAACATCCTGTTCCCATGCTAAGGGTTCGAACCCTAAAATATGGTACATGTGAGATCAATGAGAGATTAAGAAAAAAAAATGTATTTCATACTCATGCATAATGTTAGCATATACACAGGTGGATATTGACTTTTTTGCGCACATTAAAATGATTGTACATGCATTCATCGACATTCCGGGTATAATTGAATTGTAATGTGATATTATCGAGAATTGTGGTTTGTACTAAAAATTGATCTAGAAAGTGTAATTGTTAATTTAGAATTTTTGGAGAATTTTAGGAAAATTTCTGAAAATTATGAGTATTTTTTAGAGTAAGAAAAATGCCAAGTGACAGGTCAATTATAAATGGAAATAGAAATAAGAGTCAAATAATATTGGAGAAATTTTATAGATGACTTTACAATTTTTTAGAAAATGATATTGAAAATTTAGAGACAATTGGAGTAAAATTTGGGAGATGGTTGAACTGGTTAAATAAGAGAACTCAGTTTAAGCTTATTTGTCACTTGTGAAGCCACGTTTCTTTTATTTTGAAAGAACATTTTAACTGTTTTGATCTTGCTTCTTCTTCGTGACCGTCCTAAGTTTCTGGAAGCTTCATTCTTTCAGAAATTTTCTTATCCTTACCACACAAGTCTTGCTCTCACTTTTCACTTGCTATCTCATTATGCTCTCTTCTTCATTGTCAGTAAAATACCTAACCCTGCAACCTCTGGCAAGATGATGATTGGATGATATCCGAAAATTAGGGTTCAAGTGATTTTTTAAAAGAGTTTTTAGTTGTTAGTTTATGAAACAAAAGGGTGATTTATTGATATTTCATATTCATGAGAAAAATAGACATTTTTCATGTTCATCAGGAATATAGGATGAAATTTTGGATGTATTAATTATTCAGATTTGATGATCAAAATATTATAAGAGGTTGTAGAAATGATTTTTTGAGTTGAAAGATCAATTAAAATGTGTATGAGATTAATGTAGAAAATTCGTGAATATATATATATATTCGTAAGTTTTGAAGTGTTTATAGAGATGATTAAAAATGAATTTAGAGTTAAGAGATAGGTGTATAGTAATGTCTGGAGATGAGAAAGAATGATTAAAATGATAGTTAGAGGAAGAAAATGAAGTGAATGCAAAAAAAAAGAAAATGTAGAAAAATGAAAATGAAGAAATGCAGAAAACGTGAAGAGTATGCATGAGTGTAATTTTTTATTTTTGATGATTATGAAAAATAATAGATTTTGATTTGGTTGTGATAAGTTGAGCTGAAATGAAATAGGAATGAAGAGGAAATATTGAGGAAATAAGCTAGAAGAGATACAGTAAGCAAAAGAGATGAATTAAGATGAAAATGATGTTGAAGTGTGCTGGACATGTACAGATGTAGCGTTTCCACTGAACATGCATCTGTATTTTTGCCATATCTTGGCCTATAGACATCCAAATGGGATGATTTTAAGTTAAAATTAAACTGGAGATAAATGACTATATTTTTCATGAAGAAATCTAATTGAATTTTGTCTCTAAGAATTCCAAGATTTAGCTCGAAGTTAAGTTTTTGAATTCTGTCGTAGTTTGAAACAGTCTGTAGTATTTTTCACATACCTTGTAGAATATCAAACCAAATTGCATGAAATTAGTTTCATTAAAAACTTAATACATAAAGGAACAATTTTGTAGAAGAGTGTTTTGCCTAAATCTTTCATTTTCCTTGTCAAAATTTCCATGAAAATTAACCCAAAGGTATGTTTTGACAAGAAGAGACTTTGCAGTACGTGAATTTGGAGAAGAAAAGAGAGGTTGCACGATCGTGCTTCTGAATGATCGTGAATTTTTGGAGAAGTATGGAAAAGCATGATTGTGACTTTTCTGAGTCAACTTGAATCTCACGATCATGCTTATGCACGATTGTGACATTGAATGCTTACTGAAGTAAACTAATGTGAACATCCTTCACTCTTTTGGTTATAACTTCTTCTCCCAACCTCCAAATGACATGGAACTTGAATCATTCGACTCTTAACACATTAATCTTCATCTTCACTAAAATTACAACCATCTAAAATCATTAGGGACAGATTGATTGATGAATTTGGAACAGAATTGATGAGAGTTTTGGAAAATAATAACTGGAGTATTTTCACTGAACATGCTTCGGTGTTTTAGGCATAACTTGTCATGTAGTCTTATAAATGAGATGATTTTTTATTTAGATTAAACTAGAGACATAGGGCTACAATTTTTCTGAAGGAGTTGAGATTTAATTATGTCTATAGAATTCTAGATCTTTGAATTAAAATGGAGTACAGGATACTATTTAAGCTTATGAATAGTTCGAATTATTTTGAATATAACTTTTGGGGTACTAAACCAAATTGAATTATCATGGTGTCATTAGAAACTTAAGATAACAAGGAAAATTTTTCTAGAAGAAAGTGTTGCCAGATTACTTCATTTATCTGATCAGAATGATCATGGAAAATTGACCCTAAAGTCTAAAATTTTGGAGGTGATATAGGACTGAAATGAGAATTTGGATAATGTTTGATCTTGTAATGTTGGAATAGCATTGGTGAATGAATTATTGATATCAAAGTACAAAAAGCATGAGTTTAATGAGGATAAAGATATTCATATGATTGAAGTTGTGATTCAAGAAGAGGAGTAAAGTATATCTAGTAAAAGTGAATGAGAAATGGGTTATTATAAGAGCAAATAATGCTAAAAATGAAATGACGAGTAATTGAGTTATAAAATGAGAATGCGGATAAAATATGAAATTTGATAATATACCCAAGATTGTCATTGAACATGCATTATACTTATTCCATATACACGTGTGCATAAATGGATACTTATAATTATGCAAAGTTATTAATGTGTAAATGCAATGTGTGTATTGCATAATTTTGATGTGGAGGATCAATGTCCGTATTAAAACATTTTCAGATCATAGAAGATAACCCTAATCTGGAGCATACTGTGAGTCGACCTAGATGGTCTCATTTCATTGTCTGTCCTGAATTTCAATTCCACATTGAATGACTACGGTTATGATTATTATGCAATGTGAATATAATTGATATGAATGTGATTTGCTTATGTTGATGTCGGACAATAAAGGTCTGAGACTTGATGCATAAATGTGATATTAAAGTGCTACTTATATGTGAATGAGAAGAAATAAGTATTTCTCAACACTTAATTGTTGAATGCCATATCAAGGTCCGATGATGAATGTGAAAGTGACTAATTGAAAATATATGTGATTAATGCACTTTATTACATGAATTCATGAAACATAAAGGCAGTTATGACTAGCGTAGCCACTGAAAAAGAGCTTAAAACTCAGATTGTGAAAAAGAGCTTCAAGCTCAGAAAGTGTATAAGAGCCAAAAGATCACTATTTAAAATGAGCTCAGCATCCCTGATAGATACAGGACAGTTATTAATGAGTCCGATATCTACAATAGATACGTGACAATTATAGGCATTCGGTCACAACAAAGTAATAAATGAAAGTGAGTCTCACGTGCACTGCATATAAAATTGATATGTATGTTTCAAATATACAAAATGAACTACGTGACTATTCTGAATGTGAATTGTGAAATAAATGATCAAAATGATATGTGATGCTATGTGATTATGATTGAAATGATGCGAATTAAGTGATTGCATGATCTGTATGTGTTTTGTGATTAAGTAAGCCATCATGGATGGTCATTCATTGAATTCACAAAATTTACCCAAAATTTGTAATATTTGACAGGCTCAGAAGAATTAACCCATTAAGTAAATAGAAGTATAGCCACTGCATTCAAGTAAAAGGTAGAGGTCGGGATTAGTTTGCGTCTGCATTTGTATTTTCTTATTTTTGTATTAAATTGAGTCTTCCACAATTATTGTATCGTGTGTATTTGAATATGTTTCTGTATGTATTAACTTCTGAAATTTGGAAATGTTTTGTAAAAAAGATTGATCAAAGTGTAATAATAATTGTGATTTCGAGTTCTATGAAATAAGAGTATGGGCCCAAATGTGATTATTGTTTTCCGCATATGCGTATGATAAATTGAAAAAAATTGTACGAAGGTTTGTCTGATTGACTGCTACTAGCACGCCACTTTTGCGAAATTCGCACTCGAACATCACCCAAGATATTGAGTACGTATCTTGCGAGAGTGGGGTGCTGCAATTTGGTAAACTCAAAATTTATCTTACATGGGCATTTTCGAAATATATGTCAAGTTACGTGTATTTTAGTCATATCATAATAGACAGTAGGAACTGATCCTTAGTCTTAATCGCATGTGTATGAGTCACACGCATGAGCATGCGTTCAAAGTTTGAGTTGATGAACTTAGTGAGAAGTGTGATGCTCTTTTAAAAAGTGAGAAAACAAAAGTTTGTAGATATTTAGAAATGAGAAATAGTATATGAGTAAAATATGACAGATAATGATTCAATGGATTTGTATTGGTGGATTTATTATTGAATATGACATTAATATTGTACTGTGGTGATATATCCCCAAATGTAATATAGATGTGAATGTATTGTTATGGATTGTTTGAGGAAAATAAGGATATAAGTAGAAATGATGAAATTAAAGTGTATAAGTAGAATGTAATGAAAACATAAATTGTTATGATCTTAAGAAGATGAAGTAGGAACTGAAGTGGTTGTTTGATGAATGTGACAAGAGTTACGATCTACCGTAAGAATATATTAGTGAAAATTGAGATCAAAATTTATTGATGATTATACATCTATAATTCTAAATTGAATGATAATATACATATGGGAGATGAAATAAATGACAATAGGAAGCTGAGATAGAAATGAGATAAAGAAAAAGATGATGAATTAAATAAGAAGAGGTAATGCATCCAATATGATAGTTGAATCATTATGACATGACGTAACACTAGAAGTGGTAAATTATGGAGAATTGGGGTAAAGTTAATGTTAGTATAAGTCAATGCGAGGAAACCTCGATCTTGGCGAGGACAAAGAGAGAAATATTGTCTAGGATCAATTAAGATCAAAGTATTACTATTGTAAGATAATTGGTGATCTGTAGAAATAAATCTCTGGATAAAATGGGATGACCTTGATCACCTAAGCGAATGTGACAATAATGATGTCTACTACTTCATCGGGTTTTGGTAACCAGAACATTATGACCTTGTAATAGTCAATAAAAATTGACCTTCTTGAGGTACTAAGGATGTCTGATAAGTAGTGAGGGAAACAGTTGATTGATAAAGGTTATAGAAATAATATAAATAATAGAAATAAGAAATCTTCTTTCGAAGAAGAATTTCACCGAATTAGATTAAGCAGACCAGATAGTTTATTCTTAAGAATAATCAATGAAGAAATAAATCAGAAATGATAATGGGGTCCTAATCCTAACAGAGACTCAAGCATAAGATGTAGAATATGTTACTGAGAGTGTATGCATTTTGTTAGATGTAAAGTGTTTAACTAGTGATTGGATTATTGAATTTGAGTTGGCATTAAGTATAAGAGATACAAATCAGATTTGATGAATGTTTTACCAACACAGAAAGTTAAGATTGCAAATAAATTGAAATGTTGGGAAAAACTAGTATGAATGAATAAATAATAGAATACGTTAATGTGAAATCAGTGAAAATCGAATGAATTGAGAAAATCATTCAAGAGAAGAAGTCAATTGGAAAAACAAAAAATAGCATGAGATAATATTACCTTATTGAGGATTTAGATACTTAAATAATTATGAAAACAAATCATGGACACAAGAAAATTTGGATTATATCTGTTGGAGTTAACAATGCCCCCGACAGTATTATAGTATTGAAGATTAAAGTGATCCCAACAAAATTGTATCAATTAGCGATATCTGAACATGGCATATTGGGAGATCCAAAGAAAATAGAGGTGATGATAAAGTGAGAAACTACAAGGAATATATAAGAGATTTAGAGTTCTTTGGAATTAGTTGTATGTTAGATACTACTAGAAACTGTTAAGGGGTTTTTACTGATCTTATCCCTTGACAAAAATGTTTGAGTAAAAATGTGTCAACTGTATGAGTGATGAATGTAAAAAGAATTTTGAAGAAAGATAACATCAAGGATAATAATATTATTTGGAATTGGAGATTATATAGTATATATATAGTGAGGTTTCACATCAGAGATTAGGATAAAATCTAATACAACATAATAAAATGATTTCATATGCATGGAAATAGTTAAAATTCATGAATTGAATTATTCAGGATCAGTTTACGTTTGCATAGAATTTTCCAGTAATTTTTATATTAAGGAATGTATTCCGAAATTATTGTACAATGTGCATGCGAATATATTTATATTGTAATGATATTATGATTGTGAGTGTTTTGCATCTGAAATGGGCCCTAGTGATTAATGAAATTCTAACGATCTGAAAAAAAAAAAATGGTAACACTTGTAAATGAAAAATGTTTATGAAATAAAGTGGGCCTAATTTGATAATTGATTTTCATATACGTGTGCATTGCTTTAAAAAAATTGTACAAAGGTTTGTCTGATTGACTGCTACTAGCACGCAGCTTTTGCAGGATTCGCACTCGGATATCACTCAAGATATCAGGCATGTGTCTTTCGAGAGTGGAGTGTTACATCTCGAGTGATCAAAATCCATTCATGAAAATCAAGTTTGGGTTGTCTCTTTTCAGCTGCTGTTTTCTTTAAAAACAATTATGGAAAGGGCCAAAATTCATGAAAAGTTAGGCAAGAGAGCAAGTGCACAAACTCTTAACCACTCAATGCACATTCACCATCTGCAAAAGATGTTTTGTTCTTTGCTTTAACAGGTCATAATCTGTACTTTTGACACGACAACAAGTGTCTGCAAGTTTGTCATGTTTCTCTCATGCAGTCATGCTGGACTTGGATCATAATTGATGATGATGTTGATCATGTGAGTGTTCTTGGACACTCTTCGTTCCTCACATGTTTCTCACTTTCGAGACGATATAACATTATGGATAAGTAGATCCTTGATACTCGATTATTCTCCCAGTCAGTCCCAGAATAACTTAAGCGGTTATGTCAATTATAAGATAAAAAAAGAAGATGCCATTTTATGTATAAACAAGTACTGCTGCTGTCACTTTCCTGTTGCAGAAACTTCTATGTAGTAGATAATGCTGAAAAAAGCTACCTACCACTACCACTTAAAGGTAGAAGCTGAAGCTGAGCAAATGGGTTATTTAGTGTGTGACAGAGGAAAAGCCACGACACATCAATGGAAGCCTTATCTCATCTGGCATGTTAGAATTGTCACGTGTAGTAAAACAACCCATACCTCTCTATCATATTAAAGGATATGCGGTTGGGTAGGGTTCCATCAAACCTAACTTTTGCATACCCTTTTAATGGAAATAAATAGCCGGTGTGTCGATAATCTGACTTTCTTCGCAGTCCTAGTCAGGCATGCATATACTCTAGGAGCCTCCGATGACAGTCATAGAATTCATTCACCGAGACAAGCAAGGAGGTACAGAATACTGCCCTAGTTTGTTTTTTTTGAAAATTTGGTTTTTTTGCTTTGTAAAAAAAAAAATATATATATATATATATATATATATATATATAGCCAATGAAACAGTTTCTGCGGTGAGGCATATTGACCCCAGAAGTGCTCTACGAGTGGTATTGTACCTAATGAGCCTTTAATTAATCATAAGATCTAAGTTTTGAGTGATAAATACGTGCCCATGTGAGATATTAGTCTAAAGTTAGGATAATTTAGTTCGCAGATACTGCAAATCTGCTCATACTATTCGTGCCACCAAACTCTTTTCTCAAAGATATGATTTCTTGATGGTAGTATTTGGAACACATGTTCACTACATTGTAATGTTATATGTAACATGATAAGAAATATAGAAGGTAGTATTTATTAATAAAGCAATGGATGATTGATGTAATGCAACAATAATTATATAACCAATCATTTGATTATACCCATCAGCTTTGTCTCCGAAGGAAGGGCCAAAAGTTCTGCACATGCTTAGTTGAATCTCTCTTCTCCTCTTCTCTTGTCTACTTCTATAAATTCGGTTTTGCATTGGTACTTGAACACATCTTTAGTTTAGTTTCTGAAGTAACTAGCAAGAACCTGAGCGTTTCAAGTATAAGATAATGGGAAACATAAAGCCCATAATGAGGTCTAAGATCATCCTAGTTCCATATCCTGCACAAGGCCACGTCACTCCCATGCTCAAGCTCGCCTCAGCCTTTCTCAGCCATGGATTCGATCCCGTAATGATCGTTCCGGAGTTCATCCACCGTAGAATCATATCGAGTATTGAGATTTCATGTGTATCAGTACCAGACGGTCTCCAAATGGACGCGCCGCGTGATTTCTTTGCCAACGAGAAGGCTATTGAGAGCTGTTTGCCGATTCACTTGGAGGGTATTGTCCACGAGCTTGATGAAGACGGTGAAGTAGCGTGCATGGTTGTTGATTTGTTGGTATCTTCTGCCATAGAAGTTGGTCACCGTTGTGGCGTCCCTGTCGCGGGATTCTGGCCCGCCATGCTTGCCACTTACCAATTGGTTTCGGCCATTCCTGACATGACAAGGGTCGGCCTTATTTCAGATAATGGTCAGTTATTTACAATGCTCGTACAGTTCAAAGTATTCATAGAAACTGTTGTTTTGTTCAAGGTCAACCATCGCTAGAGACTGTGTATAAAAGGGGTAATAAATTGAGGATTTAGATGAAAAATTATGAAAAAAAATTATTACCCCCTCTTATTTAAAATAAGTATCGTTTTAGATAGATACACACTTATTAAGAAAGCTAGTGAAATGTTTGATATATCCTTATTAATTACATGTTGAATTGTCTTGAAAATATAATTTGTATAATTAGGATATGAGAGAAATTAAAGGGTAATTTTGTAAATAAAATTATAAACATGCATAAAAAATCGTGAACGACACTTATTTTGAATAATTAAAATTCCTCTAAAACGATACTTATTTTGAATGAGAGGGAGTATTACATATCATATTTATTACTTTGTTTCTAAGAGTATCGCTGACTTTTGGCTGCAGGAAGTCCCCAAGTTTTTGGTCCAGCAAAGTTTTTACATAACCAGCCTTTACTCTCTAGTGACGAACTTCCATGGTTGATTGGATGCCCATCAGCAAGAAAAGCAAGATTCAAGTTTTGGACGAGAACAATGCAGCGGTCAAAATCAGTTCAATGGCTTCTGGTAAATTCCTTCTTGGAGGACTCCGTCGACGACCATATCAAACCACAAAACGGTGCACTTCTCAACAGCCACTCCAGAAACAGACAACCAGTTGTTTTCCCTGTTGGACCTTTGCGTAGTAAGCATGGAACATTGAAAAACCCCAGCTTCTGGCTTGAAGATACAAGTTGTTTACAATGGTTAGACAAGCAAAACCCTGGTTCAGTTATCTATGTGTCGTTTGGAAGTTGGGTTAGTCCTGTCGGAGAAGGGAAAATGAAGGGTCTGGCACTGACACTTGAGGCTTTGGGACGACCATTCATTTGGGTGCTCGGAGATGGTTGGCGAAAAGGGTTGCCGGCGGGATACATCGACAGAGTGTCCAAACAAGGAAAAGTGGTTTCTTGGGCACCGCAAATGGAGGTTCTGCAACACAAAGCTGTCGGGTGTTATCTGACACACTGTGGTTGGAACTCAACAATGGAGGCCATACAGTATCAGAAGAGGCTCTTGTGCTATCCTGTGGCAGGGGATCAGTTTCTGAATTGTGGTTACATAGTTCAGAAATGGAGAATAGGTGTGCAGATAAACGGATTTGGATTGGAGGATATTGAAGAGGGATTGAAGACAGTGATGGAGGATAAAGAGATGGGATGTAGATTGAAGACACTTTATGAGAAGACCATGGGAGAGGAGGCTAGCTCAAAGACAGGGTCTAATCTTACAGAATTCATTGATGATATCCAGAGAACTGATGAGTCCGCAATTCCTTTGGCCTTATAGATCCTAAGTCTGTTAAACCCTCTTTACGATTCTTCATGACCTCCTTGATTTGGATTCTTTGGATAGGACCAAGGTTCTAGATAGCAAACTGTGAAATTTGGTGTTTGCAGGCAATTTCAGAGTAAAATCGGAGTTGAAACCAAAGACAAAAAAAACTTGGAACATGTTCAGGATGGCAAGTTCAGATGCAACTCAGATACCTGGATTCTTGGTATAGGCCCTTTTCTTGCTTCACGTCACAATTTTGTACTGTAATATATTTCCTTCAGGAATGGAATGAAACATAAAATCTTCTGCAGAATCTGTTAATTTACTAACAGAACTTAATATTATGGGCTTTATCTTCTTCTTTTTTTTAATTTTAAGAGTTTCATAAGCCACCTATTTTCAGTCAACTGCGTTGGAGAATTGTCAAAACATGATTACAAGAATTATCTCACAGTAAAGACAAAATTAAAACATTTGTCATAAACCAGAGGCCTCCAACTCCAAGCCCAATGAGGCAATGACATAACTCCGTAACTTGTCATCAACTGAAACCTGTCCACGGTTACTTCCTGGAACTTGCTAAGATCTTTACCAACTTGCAAGGTAATCTTCAAAAGGTTAACTTTATAAACTGAACGAGTTATCTACCAACCGCAACATGTACCTCGGTTCCTTAGCGGAGGACAGAGAGATTTTACTTTTCGTCCAAGACAAATAACAAAGTCCTTCATGTCCGAACCTAGTTGACACCTCACCATTATCAAGTTTCAACTACCCTCAACCTAACTGTTCTCCCCAAGAAATCTCCTTTTTGCTTCATTTCTTTTTCTCATCTGGGTAAGTTGTTATTTCATCTGTTCTTTCTGCTATTATTTTGGTGTATTGTACTTAGACCTTTCCTTTTTCTTTTTCTTGATCAAAGATACGTTCTTTGTCATTTTCTTTGTCTGCTCTCAATTGAGAATCTCGAAAGTTTTGTTTTTAACTGTTGTATCAGAATCTGAACTGTAGGTATGATTCAGGGTGTTCTTGATTCTTTGTTTCAATCCTGAGTTTCAGGTCTTTTTTACGATTGGTTTACGGGTTTTGCCTTTTTCTTGCTGTTGACTTGGATGCTTTGTCTTATGCTTTGTTTGGCTGCTAAGAAAATGAAAAGGATGCTAGGAAAGGTATATTTTAATTGCTTCTTAGGCTTGATAAGGTTTGCTCTATGAGATATATTATGGTCTCGAATAAAGATTTAGTTACTGTAGCTCAATTGGATACCATACTGCTTCTTATAGAGAATTCATTTTGACACCTTGAATTTCTTCTTTGTAATCTATTTGTTAGTTTGCAAGCAAATAAGCGCATTGATAGGTTCCTAACCAATCTTGGAGGATTAGATCTTGGATATTCTTGAGATTTGAGGACCATATTTTGTCCATATAAATCATCTACTCTTTAATGTCATTTTTGTATGATTCTCTCTGGAGTTAGATTGTGTTTTCGGGTTTGGTTGTTTGCAATCCTTCCTGTTGCTATGAGATTGAGACAGAAATTGTAAGCAAATCATAAATTGCACGATGATTTACATGAACTTCATGAACACTGAAAAATCCAAGGAAATTTCTTTTAACTTTACCTTGTTCTTCTCATAATTTGTGGTGGGGATGGGAAAGTGCTCATGGTGTGGGTTATCTGGTTTACTGTTATAATGATCTAAACAAAGCTTTCTCTATTGCTGCTGATGACCTTTCGTTTTTAGTCTGCTATACATTTTATAACACTCATAATGCATTTATGTGATATTCACTCTACATCTGCACTTTGGAACTTCTTGCCATTATGTACTGTATATTTTGATAAGAATTGATTGATGGGCGGATCTGTGTAGTCTTTCCTTGTATGAGTTTCTTAATATCTTGACTTACTGTTAATGATGTAGTATGACTGAAAGGTGTAGCAATGCAAGTGCAAGTTCTACCTCAAGTTTGAATAGCAGTATTCCGGATACAGAAGATGATCAAACCATTGCCGGTATTTTAGCTGAAGAAGAAAATTCTCAAGTTGCTGCAAAGCTTGGGAAGAGACTCTCTCATTTGAATTCTATACCGGTAGATTGCCTTTGTCAAATTATTGATTTCTCCTCAAATACCCTGATGAGATTTACTCTCTGCGCATGCTAAATTATCAATCAACAGTTTTCTGTATTTTGGTCCTTCATGAGAATGCTTCCGTTTCTCCATTTTGCTTTTATTGGTAATGACTGACTAAAATGCTGAAGCAACACAATAGTTGAATTTAGTTTCTACTGACATAGTTGAGCTGTTAAAATGATCTTACTTGCGAATTCTGCAAAATATTTGTCAAACTCCCATCTTTGGTTTAAGAGTTTCTATTTCTGACTAAATAAGGTGGAGAACATGCTCATGAAAGGGCACAAAATCACCAATCTATGTAGTTATTTGATCAGCGTCAATCCCTTAGGGCGAACTGAAAACTGGGTAAAGAAAAGTTAAGTTCCTCTAGAACTCTAACAAAAAGATTTTAGTTATGTTAATTATATTCAAGCCAAGCCATGAAGAAGTAGTTATCTGCCAAAGTTAAGGAAATAATAATTATCAAGTGATCCTTTTTGTTGAGTTTGTCCTCACTCTTTTATAACATAAAAAGTTGCAGTTTACATCCAATTTTCTCATTATAAATGTATGAAACTTACTTTCTTCCCCAATTAAGTGGATACTAGCTTCCTTGAACACCTTATGTCAGTTTAAAGCCTTCTCGTCTCGTTGGAGGCAGAGGGATTCTCTAGTCAACATTGACATCTTTTCTTAAGAATAGTAAAATCACTCACTATGATTGTGATCCCAATTTTAACTGTTCAAATACAATCTGCGGTAAACTATTTAGGTGTGTGGGTCCTTATCAATTCATTCTTTTTGCAGCACACTCCACGCGTTAATGGTGAGATACCTGATGTGAATGATGCAACCCTAGATCATGAACGACTATCTGAAAGGTTGTAACTTGATCCTGTATGCTATTGACTTTTAATTTTCTTCATTAGCTCATAACTTGTCTGTTGTAGTATGGGCTTATATCTTTGGCCTTTTCTTCAGTCGCTTAACGTTTACTTTTTACCTTCACTCTCTTCCATGAGATTCACCAAGTATAGATTCTCTAAGTGGCATACAATCGTATGAACATATTCCATAGACAAGCATCAGAGAGTCCCTGATTGATATGTTTGTTAAATACGGGGTATTCACTGCCTGATATCTTCTATTTGGTGGAACTGTGCATGCAAGTAGTCTGTCTACTTTCTTTCTCTGACAAATTGGTTTTTTTTTATAGGTTGGCTACATATGATTTAACAGAATTACAAATTGCAGGTGATGGAAATTGCCAGGTGTGTAATTGGATTCGATATTCATTATTGTTCATGCTTAGACCTAGTTTTTGAAATATTGATCTTTGCTTGGAGAAGTCAATATGAACATCCCATGCCAATGTCTGCTTTTAACTACTGGTTAAACTTAACTATTACAGTTCCGAGCATTAGCGGATCAGTTGTTCGGTGATCCAGATCACCACAAATATATGAGGAGACAAGTGGTCAAGCAGGTATGGACTCTGCATCTCTAGTAATGCATTAAGTATTCAGTCAATGTATTCTAGAATAGCTGAAGTCTCATATGCATTAAGGCTATGGTAGGGCTTGAATAATGATTTGTCTAGGAACGGCTCAGTACTTAAATAGTGATTTCAAATTGAATATTTTGGTTTAGCAATGACTTCTATTAGTTCTGTGGTAACACAAGCATAAAGACATTTGTAAGTTTTCTTGTGGAAGATATGCTTTCTCTGGTTTTTAATAGTTTGTCATTATTCTATCGTCGTCATTCTATTAATGTATACCCATTAATCTTTTTGTATTCAGCTAAAGCATTTCAGAAAACTATATGAAGGTTATGTACCGATGAACTACAAAAGTTACCTGAAGCAGATGAAAAAGTTAGATTACTGTGGTGATGCCTATTAGTTTTCTTCCTGCAAAATTTGATGGCATATATCATGAATATGGGACTAAACATTTCTTTTCATGCATGAATGTTGTATGCTATTAGATCAGGGGAATGGGGTGATCATGTAACTCTACAAGCAGCAGCAGATCGAGTAAGTACTTGCACACACTCTAATTCTTTATTTGAAGCATCATATGGTAACAAGTTGACACTTGCAATTTGTATAAGAATGTATGTTAACTAGTTACTTGATGTTTGTGCTACGTGAGTTTTGTACAATGCTGAACAGGGAGCAAGCTTAACCTAGTTATTACTGTAAAGAAAAAACTTCTTCAATACCCTACCAGGTGCCTGTTATAGGCCAACTCAATCAACATCATACTTATATATGATGAAATCTTGGTATTGAAAAGGTTTAAACATAAATTACATTTCTGGAATTTGGTATCAAATTATCTAAATTAGCCTCGAGGGATTTTCTTCTTACTCTAGGGATAAACCTGGTCATGCTTCATGACTTGTATGATTCAAATCAGCCTACTAATGCACCTGTTGGACTCCACAAATTCTTGTGTCTGAATATAGACTACTTGTTCCTTCCACATTTGGAAAATGCCATACCTAATGCATCCCAGTGTCCTTTTTTTCAGTCCACTGACTCTTTGAGTTTCTCCGAGTTACATGAGGTAGTTGGTTAGCTACAATGAAACTCAGCTTATCAATCATGAAGTGATTCATATGTAAGAAGTTCAGACGTAACTGATCTCATAAAAAGGAAGAAGGGTTTTAACTTTTCATATCTCAAGCCCTGCAAGCTGCATGCTGTAATTGTCTGTATCATATTGCAATGTGGTTGATTTCTACTTCGAATGATCGCTGACTTCTAAGTGCAATTTCAGTTTGGAGCCAAAATTTGCTTGGTCACTTCCTTTCGTGACACTTGCTATGTCGAGATAATGCCCAACGGCAAAAAGCCTACCAGAGGTAGTCATCATGTGTGTTATTTTTCATACTTGTCACTAAACCAGTAGGAACTTTTTCCCTTCATCTTTTGTCTTAGATCGTTAGTTGAATCACTTGTCATTTACATCTGATCTGACTGTTTTTGCATTTCTAGAGGTTTGGCTTAGCTTCTGGAGTGAAGTTCACTACAACTCATTGTATGCCAGTGGAGGTAATGAACACATCAACAACAACCAGACCCTTTTTGCTTGTTACTGAATGCTCTTGCATTGTCAAACCAATGAAGCTCACTGACCATCTTTTATTCATTTACAGATGTTCCCACCAGAGCACCCAGAAAAAAGCACTGGCTTTTCTAGCTAGTTTTTATGAGCACGGAGCCGGGCTACGGCGTGCTGTAGATGATTATGACTAGCCAAACTTGGATCAGTTGCTGCTCTTGCACAATTGTGTTGCAGCATCTTCCTTGGAATTCCAAGACAGCTGCATAGAACACATACTTTTATCAGTATTTCATGTAAAATTCTGTATCAAAAATAGACATTTTTTTAACTAAAACTAATCAGGACAATATTGGTATATTTGTACACAGGTTCATGTAAATGCAGCTGTTATTATTATCATGAAGTTATTTCCACCATTATTATAAATCTTCTTCATCTTCTGTACTTACTGTTCTGATGGAGCCTTAAATGTTTCCAATATAAGAGAAGAAATGAGTGGTTGTGGTCAGCGACAGATTTAGAAATTATTTTGAGTGGGGGCAAAATATTTAAAGTACTCTTATATTACTAATACAAATATTTGTACATTTGATAAATAAAAAATTACATCATTGTCTTGAGTTTCTTACATATAAGTATATAACCTATTACAATCGATCCAAATCTTCATATTTTGATATCGTTGTAAAATTTTCTTATTGTCAATACTATTGAAGATATCTTTCTCAATATATGTAATCAAACAATCATTCTTCCAAGAATCTCCCATCCAATTATACAAGCGATTTTTTACTATCTTCATTGTAGAAAATACTCTTTTACCGATTCAATAATAATAGGCAAAATTATAGTTAATCTCACAAGTAAGAATACCAAAGGGTACACAACATCCCTTTTTGTTTCATCTAGCTTCTTGACAAGATCACTAATTCCATTTAATATCAAAAATTGGCCATCAGATTGCATAAAAACAATATAATTGTCAGGTTGATCACCAAGAGTAATAAGCTCTACTTTAGGGAAATCAAAAGGATAAAATTCAACAAGTTGAATCAATTTTTGCTTATCAAAAGCATAGAAAGAGTCATTTGGATTTAAGCATGCCACACAAATAAGCAACTTAGTATTTACCTCATTGAAGCGATTGTTAAGCTCTTGAAGTTGCATATCAATCACAGTGTAAAATAATTCCACTTGATAATGATGCAAATTCGTTATTTTTTGTGCATTTCACCTTGACCTTCCCTGATGTACAAAATTTCCATCCATATTTGAAATGGCAATATCATAGTTCTCACAAAATGAAGATGTTTCATCAAATAAGGGTTGTCATCCATCATCCCTCATCATTTGTTGTCATTGTTTGGAAACTTTAATCAAAGAAATTGCATTGATAATGTCTTAATCCTTCTTTTACAATGCTTGAGATAATTAATTTGTGATGTCCAAGATTTTTTTTCATCAAATGTAAGCTAAACACAAATTCATAAGATTTGATAGAATCAAGCAAAGCATATGTTTCACCTTTTTGCTCTGAAGTTGTGGCTTTTTTCATAATGATCTCTAGAACATCAACTATGGAGTCAAACATCACAATTAAGTTTGATAATGATCCATAATGTGTGTCCCAACGTGTATTACTTGGTCTTTAAAGAAAAGTTTCTTAATGTAAATCTTTACTACTTAAAAGCTCACCATTTTTCAACCCTTCAATAATCTTACTAAATTGCTTCTCACAAAGAAGATCTTTTCTTTTACAAGAACCTCCAATTATATTTGATAAGCTTGAGACTGTGTTAAACAACAAAGCAACATGTACATGATTCTT